>OX387255.1:1728858-1741358 GCA_947562095.1 Branchellion lobata | reverse complement strand
CATCTACACTCCCTCATTTCCATTCATCCACCATCCAGGTGTTCGTAGCAAAGAACAAGAGAAGGCCTCTCTTTCCAGACACCTGGATCAGTGACAACCAGGTTGCTAACGGGTTGTTACTCGTTATTAACGGATTATTGGTCGTTATTAACAGATTGTTGGTCGTTATTAACAGATTGTTGGTCGTTATTAACGGATTTTTACTCGTTATCAATGACTTCGACTCATTTCACCCTTTTTACTTCACACTTCTCCATCTCTCCACCACATCCGCCTCCCTTTTCTCACCCACACTCCATACTCTACCCCACCACCCTCTGTTACTCAAAATAGTGAAAAACAACAATTAAAACCACCACAAACTTTCCACAAACTTCTTTGTACCACCCTTCAACCTTTTCCTGCCACCCTCCCACAACCACCCCACCAAACCACTCAAATTCCCCCAATAATCCAACTAAACCTCCAAACCGCCTCCACTACCCAGACTCATTCCAACTACTCCAGCTGAATCCTTGCGAACCTCAAGAGTGCAAACAAATACTAAACTCCAACAACACGAAAAACCCCTTAAAAACCATCTTTATCCCTCCAAAAACCATTCTCAATCCCCCCCATAAACCACCCTCATCCCCCCAAAAATCACCCTCAATCCCCCAGAAATCACCCTTAATCTTCCCAAACCCCCCTCAGGCGGTGAGGATGTTGAGGAGTACGATGAAGGAGTGTTGGGACCAAGATGCAGAGGCGAGGATCTCAGCCTTTTGCCTCCATGAGAGGGTTCGCAGTTGGCCGGTCGAGTGGAACTGCAAGTTCAATGGTGCGTGAAAAGGGGGTTTTGGGGTTTGATTCACGGTTGGGTTGTTTTGTCTGTTTGGTTATGGGGGCTACGGGATTCTTGGTGGGTGTTTTTGGGGGAAATTATGAAATTGGGGGATTTTTTTCACGGATGATTGAGTTATTCCCTACCCCATTCCACTTATTCCCCAACCCAGCTACCCCCAACCCCCCATTTTTCCCACAGACACCCTGTCGTACAGCCTCAAGCACCACCCCAACAGGACCTCTCTCTCCTATGGCACTGACGTCATCTCGGGTAGTGAGCCCTCCACCTCCTCGTACCCCCCCCATGCCCCCCTCCCCCGCAAGGGGCGCGCCCTCTACCAGGGCGTTGCCAACAACACCAACAGCTTCAACAACAGCAGCAGCTTCAACAACAGCAACAATAGCTACAACGTCCTCAACAACAACGGCTACAACGTCATCATCAGCAACAACAACACTAGTAATAGCTACAACACCAACAACAGCTCCAATATTGCTAGTAGCAACAACAACAGCTACAACCTCAACAGCAACAATAACAGCTGTAATGTCAATAACAGCAGCAACAATAGCTACACTTGCAACAACAACAACAACAACGTCTTCGGTAATTTTGTTTTCAACAACAACATCAACAACAAAAGAGACGCAACTTTTGGAGACGTTACCGCATACACTGACGTCATTATCCATAATAACATCAATAATAATAATAATAACAATAACAATAACGATGAAATGACGTTGTTACTCAACAACAACAACAACAACAACAACAACATAGATGGAGTTGTTTTTGTTGAAGGGGCCACTACAACAGATGACAAGAACAAATCTTACCTTTCAGCCAAGTTTGCTAGATGCAACAACAACAATCTCAAAAAGAACAATAACAACAACAACAACTTCAACAGTAGCAACTACAACAACAGCAACAGCAGCAACTACAACAGCAATAGCAGCTACAACAACAACAACAACAGTAACAACAGTAACAACTATAGCAACACTTCTTTCTTTCATCCTTCCTTCAACCACTCATCCACCTCCAATGGCTACTCGTCATCGTCAGTGCCTGACACCAACTCCACCTCATTTACCCATGATGATGGTGTTGGTGGTGATGGTGGTGATGGTGGTGGTGGTGGTGGTGGTGGTGATGGTGGTGATGGTGGTGGTGGTGAAGGTGGTGATGGTGGTGTTAGTGGTGGTAGTGGTGGTGGTGGTAATGGTGATGGTGGTGGTAGTGGTAGTGGTGGTGGTGGTGGTGGTGGTGGTGGTGGTGGTGGTGGTGGTGGTGGTGGTGGTGGTGGTGGTGGTGGTGGTGATGGTGATGGTGGTGGTAGTGGGGGTAGTGGTGGTGGTGGTAATAGTGATGGTGATGGTGATGGTTGTGGTAGTGGTGGTGGTGGTGGTGGTGGTGGTGGTGGTGGTGGTGATGGTGATGGTGATGATGGTGATAGTGTTAGTAAGGGTGATAATAATAGTGTTGATGGAGTTGGTGGAGGTGGTGTTTGGTGTGGTGATGGTGGTGTTGTTGATAATGGGGCTATTTTTGCTGATGTTGGAGGTGTCAAAAACAAAAATAATTATACAAATAATAATAATTATAATAATAATAATACTAATAATAATAATAATAATAATAATGATAATAATAATAATAATAATAATAATAATAATGGGGCCGGACTTCAAATCATGGACGTTACAAAAATTGACAAGTCCTACAAACTCATTGGCCTTTTGAACAAAAAAAACAATAATAATAATAATAATAATAATGATAGTGATAATAATAATAATAATAATAATAATAATAATAATAATAATAATAATATAAATAATAATAATAATGATAATAGCAATGTTTATAATGTCAGTAACAATCATTTCAGTTACCACAACATGGTTGTCAGTGACGAAGTCGCCAAGGGCGGCCTATTAAGCAACAGCAACGACGTCAATAATAATAATAATAATAATAATAATAATAATAATAATAATAATAATAATAATAATAATAATATTTTTTCTAGAAACTGGAAATCTTTTTTCCTAGGCTTAAAAACCAAAATCAATGATGACAATAATAACGATAATAATAATAATAATAATAATAATAATAATAATAATAATTTATTGAATATATACAGCGTGGCTCTTGACGAGGGTATGAGCGTGACGTCAGAGTAGAAGAACAAATCAATATATAGAATAATAATAAGAAAAGTATTGATAATAATAATAATAATAATAATAATAATAATAATAATAATCTAAGTATTAATAATAATAATAGAAGAATAATGAAACTGATTATATTGTAGAATACAGGTGTGTTTGAAAATCTCAATTGTGTGATTTCGTGAATAGGGTGTGTGTGTGTGTGTGTGTGTGTGTGTGTGTGTGTGTGTGTGTGTGTGTGTGTGTGTGTGTGTGTGTGTGTGTGTGTGTGTGTGTGTGTGTGTGTGTGTGTGTGTGTGTGTGTGTGTGTGTGTGTGTGTGTGTGTGTGTGTGTGTGTGTGTGTGTGTGTGTGTGTGTGTGTGTGTGTGTGTGTGTGTGTGTGTGTGTGTGTGTGTGTGTGTGTGTGTGTGTGTGTGTGTGTGTGTGTGTGTGTGTGTGTGTGTGTGTGTGTGTGTGTGTGTGTGTGTGTGTGTGTGTGTGTGTGTGTGTGTGTGTGTGTGTGTGTGTGTGTGTGTGTGTGTGTGTGTGTGTGTGTGTGTGTGTGTGTGTGTGTGTGTGTGTGTGTGTGTGTGTGTGTGTGTGTGTGTGTGTGTGTGTGTGTGTGTGTGTGTGTGTGTGTGTGTGTGTGTGTGTGTGTGTGTGTGTGTGTGTGTGTGTGTGTGTGTGTGTGTGTGTGTGTTCTTTAATTGACACGGGATTATATAATATTGTTCGTATGCCTTTTAGATCTTCGTGTTTCAATATCATCACCATCATAATCATTTTCGTCGCTGTTGTTGTCTTTGTTGCTCTTTTTTTGGCTTTTGTTTCTTTTGTTGTTGCTTTTGTTATTTCTGTTATCTTCATTTATGTGTTTTTGTTGTTATTTTTATTATTGTTTTTTCTTCTTGTTATTGGTTTATTCAATTATGGCGTGTAATTTGAGGCACGCTGCACTCAACTCACTTAAATAAAGTCAACAAGATGACTTAGGATAATAATAATAATAACAATAATAATAATAATAATAATAATAATAATAATAATAATAATAATAATAATAATAATAATAATAATAGTAATAATAATAATAATATAAACCATAATAATGGAAATTATAAAATAATATTAATAGTTAATAATAATAAGTTCTCGTTAAATACTACAAAAACTCATCGATATTCCGAATGGTGGTATTACGCTGTACTTGACTTTTTCACTACCCCCACCCCACCCACCCCCCACCCCCCACCCACCTACCCCCCACCCACCCACCTACCTACCCACCCTGATATTACACCACTCACAGTACTCTTACAGTAACTTTGTTTCAAATTAAGTACAATCTCATTAACTGTGGCTATCAGTTTCTGTGCTTCATAGTAATGTTACAGTACTCCGTAGTAATGTTACAGTACTCCGTAGTAATGTTACAGTACTCCATAGTAATGTTACAGTACTCCGTAGTAATGTTACAGTACTCCGTAGTAATGTTACAGTACTCCATAGTAATGTTACAGTACTCCATAGTAATGTTACAGTACTCCACAGTAATGTTACAGTACTCCGTAGTAATGTTACAGTACTCCATAGTAATGTTACAGTACTCCATAGTAATGTTACAGTACTCCACAGTAATGTTACAGTACTCCACAGTAATGTTACAGTACTCCATAGTAATGTTACAGTACTCCGTAGTAATGTTACAGTACTCCGTAGTAATGTTACAGTACTCCGTAGTAATGTTACAGTACTCCGTAGTAATGTTACAGTACTCCGTAGTAATGTTACAGTACTCCATAGTAATGTTACAGTACTCCATAGTAATGTTACAGTACTCCGTAGTAATGTTACAGTACTCCATAGTAATGTTACAGTACTCCACAGTATTGTTACAGTACTCCGTAGTAATGTTACAGTACTCCATAGTAATGTTACAGTACTCCACAGTATTGTTACAGTACTCCGTAGTAATGTTACAGTACTCCATAGTAATGTTACAGTACTCCACAGTAATGTTACAGTACTCCATAGTAATGTTACAGTACTCCACAGTAATGTTACAGTACTCCATAGTAATGTTACAGTACTCCATAGTAATGTTACAGTACTCCATAGTAATGTTACAGTACTCCGTTAGTAATGTTACAGTACTCCATAGTAATGTTACAGTACTCCGTAGTAATGTTACAGTACTCCATAGTAATGTTACAGTACTCCGTAGTAATGTTACAATACTCCATAGTAATGTTACAGTACTCCATAGTAATGTTACAGTACTCCACAGTAATGTTACAGTACTCCATAGTAATGTTACAGTACTCCATAGTAATGTTACAGCACTCCGTAGTAATGTTACAGTACTCCATAGTAATGTTACAGTACTCCGTAGTAATGTTACAGTAATCTATAGTAATGTTACAACACTCACTCATGATCGATTTGTGCTCTCTTTGTGTTTTTTCATTTCTGTTTTTACCATCTTTTATATTCATAAAATTCATTTAATCGTTAGTTTTATTATATTAATATATGAATATTAATTACTCATATTTATATTAAATAATTTATTTATTTCTGTAATTATTAATTTATTTATTTATTTATTAAATAAATAAAAAAAATTCAAATGTGTATTTATTATATTTCGAATTTCACTCTTCAATTAATTAATCCATCATGTTAATCACCCCATTTAATCACTGTCATACAGGCGTAATCATTAAGTGATTAACTAATGGATTAAAGTGATTAATTAATCAATTAAGTGATTAATTAATTGATTAATTAATAAGTTAACTTATTAATTAATCAATAATCCTAATAACCGCTTTCCTTTTTGCAATAATCTTCACCCCAGCTACAGATTTCAAATAATTTATTCCTAAATAATAATTATTCCTAAATAATAATTTATTCCTAAATAATAATTATTCCTAAATAATAATTATTTCTAAATAATAATTATTCCTAAATAATAATTATGAATAAATGATAATTATGAATAAATGATAATTATGAATAAATAATAATTATGAATAAATGATAATTATGAATAAATAATAATTATGAATAAATTATTTAATTCAATAAAAAACTCAAATAAATAATTATAATTTAATTACAGACTGTCAAATTAATTTTGTTTTTTTGTGATTATTCAATTTTAATTTTAACTTATAATTTCATTGGCCACTCAAACCTTCCAGTGCAGCGCCACATAAATGATGGATTGGGTGTGATTAAAATAACAGGCTATGTGGTTTTCCAATCCTATAAATTTTCTTTTTTTAAATCATTTTATTAAAAAATGTTTAATTTAATAAAAAATATATATATAATTATTTAGCGCTTTATTATTCGTATTAAAATTTTCAAATTTATTTCATTTCCAAAGGTACCCAGTGTAAAGAGATAAGGGTAGGAGTTATACGCGATATTTTTTGAGTACCAGAAACTAAGCGGGCAGCGCTATTAAAAGCTTTGGTGAGAGGGTGTAGCGTGGTCTTTGGGAGTCCATAGTATAAAGAGTTACAATAGTCAAAGAGGGACAAATAAGCGAAGAAACTAGTAGTTTGAGAGTTATTCAAAAATTGTCTTAATTGGAAAAAATTATGATTATAGATTTTAAACCTATATTTATTGAATATTCATTTAATTATTATTTATTTATTTATTTATTTATTGTATAATTAACGATTAAATATGTTCCTAATTTATGATTTTATTTTTTTAAATTCATTTAAGCGAATAGTTAATGGACTGATTGTAATCAACAAGTGATGATATCAGTCAGGCAACCATGGAAGCGCCTTGCACGTAGTGCTAAAGGGCGTGTTACAAATGTCTTTAGTAGATTAGATTAGATTGAATTAAATTAGATTAGACCAGATTAGATTAGATTAGATTAGATTGCAAAACACATTTAACGCAAATTCGCCAAACGATTTTTCAGCAGTGTTCTTGGACAGTGCACGAGCGACTCCATACAAAAGTTTCGATAAGATTAGAAGCGAGTAGTTTAGGCGAAATTTGATTGGATAAGATTAAATTAGATTTGAATAGACTAAATCAAATATGATTAGAATAGATGGGGTTAGATGGGATTAGATTAGATTAGATTAGATTAGATTAGATTAGATTAGATTAGATTAGATTAGATTAGAATAGATTAGATTAGATGAGATTAAATTAGATTAGGATAGATTAGAGTGGATTAGATTGAGTTGGATTGAATTGGATGAAATGAGATAAGATTTGAAGAGATTGAGTGAGATCAGATTAGATTAAAATGGAATAGATAAGATGAAACTGTCAGTCATCACAATTGTTGTCAGATCTTCCAGCCACCAGATTGACGAAGATGGTGACAAGGAAGGGGGTGGTGAGGTGGGTGAGGTTGATAGAGTAGTGGTGAGGACACAAGAAGAGGAAGGTGGTGGCTGAGAGGGGGTTTAAGAAGATGTGGTGCTTCGTGTCGACTGTGGTGTGGTGTGGTGTGGTGTGGTGTGGTGTGGTGTGGTGGTGTGGTGTGGTGTGGTGTGGTGTGGTGTGGTGTGGTGTGGTGTGGTGTGGTGTGGTGTGGTGTGGTGTGGTGTGGTGTGGTGTGGTGTGGTGTGGTGTGGTGGTGTGGTGTGGTGTGGTGGTGTGGTGTGGTGTGGTGTGGTGTGGTGTGGTGTGGTGTGGTGTGGTGTGGTGTGGTGTGGTGTGGTGTGGTGTGGTGTGGTGTGGTGGTGTGGTGTGGTGTGGTGTGGTGGTGTGGTGTGGTGTGGTGTGGTGTGGTGTGGTGTGGTGTGGTGGGGTGTGGTGTGGTGTGGCGTGGTGTCATTTTGGAGAATTTTTTTATTTATTTCATTTATTTTGCGTTGTATTCAATTGACAGTTTTATCTCAATTTTCTTGTGTTAACTTCTGATTTACTTCGTTCTACCACACTCAACAGCAATGACAACAACAAAAACAACAACAACAACACTACCAAAAACACCAATTTCACCAAAAACAACGACAATAGCAACAACAACACTCACAACAAGAACAAACACAAACAACATTAACAACATAAACATCAACAACAAAAACACGAACGACGACAACAACAACAACAACAAAAAACAACAACAAAAACAACAACAACAAAAACAACAGCAACAACACAAAAACCAACAACAACAAAAGAACAACACCAACAACAATACAAACACCAACAACAACAACGAGAAGAGCTCACGTGAGGATATGAGAAGATAAGTGAGAATAATGCTGAAGGTGTTTTCAATGGAAATGCGGTGTTTAGACAGACCCTGTCTAACGAGCGCCTCTGTAACCAGACAGCCTATTGCTTCAAATAGGAAGATCCACAAAAGTGAAAAGGTTTCGTGGGGGGTGTTGTGACAGGAGCATGGATGGATGGCGCTGAGACCGGAAGGAGTGGATGAGAGGAGGGATGGGAGAAAGACAATGATGAAAGAGCAAAATTGATGGAAAAGGAAAGAGATGCAGAAGAAGGTGAAGAGGATGAGGAAGAAGTGACGGGAGTTGAAAGGGAGGGGGTTGGAAGGGTGAGAATGGGGGTTTGAAGAGGGCATGTTTGAGGGTTGGGGGAGGAAGTCGACCGGATTGCATCTTTTGGCTCCCACTGGGTCGGCAAGCAGTTGCAGTAACATGAAGATCACGGAAAGCAATACAAACACACCCACCCCACTCACCTCCAACAACAACACCCTCACAAACGATGACACAACCACCTGCAACAACACACTCATGTCTACCCAGAATACACCACAAGTGTACGTGTGTTTGTACGTGTTTTTGTACGTGTTTTTGTGCGTTTGTTTGCACGTATGTTTGTGTGTTTGTTTGTTTGTGTGCATACACAGGAGGCTTGGTCCACTCGAGTCGCTGTCTGTGTTGAGAGTTTGAAGTTTAGTGGTGCACCTGTTGTTGTTGTTGGTGTTGTTGTTGTATCTGTTGTTGTTGTTGTTGGGAGTGGTTTTGTATCTTTTGTTGTTGTTGGTAATGTTGTTGTTGCTGGTGCTGTTGTTGTATCTATTGTTGTCGTTGGTGTTGTATCTGTTGTTGTTGTCGTTAGTGTTGTATCTGTTGTTGTTGTCGTTGGTGTTGTATCTGATGTTGTTGTTGTCGTTGGTGTTGTATCTGTTGTTGTTTTTGTTGTTGTTGTTGTCGTTGTTGTTGTTGTTGTTGTTGTTGTAGTTGTTGTTGTTGTTGTTGTTGTTGTTGTTGTTGTTGTTGTTGTTGTTGTTTCTGTATTCAGTGACGTTTAAATTTTTTTTGAAAATAAAATTTCTAAGAACTTCCAGGAAGCAGTTTAAAAAATTATCGTCCTTATTATATATCTTTTTAATAAAGTTGTTTATATTATTGTTTATGTTTTCAATAGTATGCTCGATATTTTTATTATTATTATTATTATTATTATTATTATTATTATTATTATTATTATTATTATTATTATTGTTATTATTTTTATTATTATTATTATTATTATTAATGCCATTATCAATGTTGATACTTTCATTTTTTTGTTTTTTGTTTTTTCTGTTGTTGTTGCTATTTTTATTGTTTTTGTTTTTGTTTATTTTGCGACAGCACATGACGTGGCAACGGAAACAGATGAGGAGGAGGACGATGATGACGTGCATGACGATGATGTCATACACCTGGTGCCATTGGTGTTCGGGGTTCATCAACTCCAACTGGGAAGTCAGCAGGTCTTTGGGTGGAAAGAGATTATTCAAGTTGCTGCTGGTTCATCTTTCGTCCCTCCTTTAATCCATCCATTTATCCATCTACCTATCCATCCCTTCATCTATCCATCAATCTATTCATTCATACATCCAGACATCCACCCGTTCATACATCCATGCATCCATCCATTTATCTATTCAATCATTTATCCATCCATCCATCCATCCATTTATCTATTCAATCATTTATCCATCCATCCATCCATCCATCCATCCATTGCTCCATCTATCTATTCATCCATCCATCCATCCATCCATCCATCTATTTGTCCATCCATCCATCCATTCATCCATCTATCTGTCCATCCATCCATCCATCCATCCATCCATCTATCTGTCTATCCATTCATTCATTCATCCATTCATCCATTCATCCATCCATCCATCCATCCATCCATCCATCCTACCTAGGATGGGTGTCAAGATCATCATCTTTCCGATTTGCAAAACTTGAAACTCTTTAGGAGAATGTAGGGAGGATGGGTGAAAATGTGAGGGTGGGTAGGAGTGGATCGGGGAAGGGAGAATGGGTGGGGAAGGGTGGGGGAGGGTGGGGAAGGGTGGGGGAGGGTGGGGGAGGGTGGGGAAGGGTGGGGGAGGGTGGGGAAGGGTGGGGGAGGGTGGGGAAGGGTGGAAGAGGGTGGGGAAGGGTGGGGGAGAGTGGAGAAGGGTGGAGGAGGGTGGGGAAGGGTGGAAGAGGGTGGGGAAGGGTGGGGGAGAGTGGAGAAGGGTGGAGGAGGGTGGGGAAGGGTGGGGAAGGGTGGAGGAGAGTGGGGAAGGGTGGAAGAGGGTGGGGAAGGGTGGGAGGAAATGGAATGGAGGGTAATAGGAAGAAGATGGGTAAAGATAAAAACGGCTGAGTGGGGATGGGGAAAAAAAGAAGATCAAAGGGAAGGTGAACGAGGGTGATAAGAGAAAAGAAAACGAATAAAAAATAAGTGAAAAGAGGAAAGAGTGATAAAAATTGATGAAGTAGTTGGAGGGGGTTCGAAGGGGGGAAGTGAAGGGGGAGGGTGAAAGGGGGTTCGAGGGGGGGAAGAGAAGGGGGAGGGTGAGAAGGGGTTTGAGAGGGGGGATTGAAGAGGGAGGGTGGAAAGGGGTTTGAGAGGGGGGTTTGAAAGGGGAGGGTGGAAAGGGGGTTTGAAAGAGGGGTAAGGGAAGGAGGGTGAAGAGTAGGGGAAAAGAGTAAGAATGTGGGGGGAGGAAGGGGGGGAGGAGGGGGGGGGGTAAAAAGGGAAAGTGGAAGATAAGAGCAGAAAAGAGTGAAATGGTGAGATGTTATTCGCTGTGGGTGGAGCTCTCGAAATCTTAATCTTAATCTTAATCTTAATCTTAATCTTAATCTTAATCTCAATTTTAATCTTAATCTTAATCTTAATCTTAATCTTAATCTTAATCTTAATCTTAATCTTAATCTTAATCTTAATCTTAATCTTAATCTTAATCTTAATCTTAATCTTAATCTTAATCTTAATCTTAATCTTAATCTTAATCTTAATCTTAATCTTAATCTTAATCTTAATCTTAATCTTAATCTTAGTCTTAATCTTAATCTTAATCTTAATCTTAACCTTAATCTTAATCTGTCTTAATAGCTTCAATTTATTATTTTAATTCGATTTATTGGTTAGTTTTAATCCAATTAAGAATCATCTCCTTCGAAAGTATCAATTCAGTTTCTTCTCATCCGGAACTCCTTATTTAATTAAATAATTAATAAGGCAGTCTTCCATTATAATTTAATTAACTCATTTTGAATCATTTTCTTCGAATTTAAATTGATTTAACTAAAATTTAAATTAATTAATATTTAAATTCAAATTTTTTAATCCAAATCTTTCGTACTTTTCTCCCAAGTTCAATTATTCAATTAAGCGGACTAATCTAATTGACGTCACTAAGAACCCCTCAGAAAATCCCACTGGAAAGTTGCGCAATCAGTAGCGATAGAGGAGGAATTTATCGTTTGTTTGTGTTTTTGTTTGCGTTTTTGTTTGTGTTTTTGTTTTTGTTTTGACACGTCGCATGCTCACACACCAAAGAAAACATTTAAAAGTGTACCTAGGTAAGCAGAGATGATGATGGGAACTAAAGAGAAATATTAATAAAAACAATGAAAAACGAAACACATAAAAACCAAGAACAAAGTACGAAAACAAACAAACAACATACAAACAACATACAAACAACATACAAACAACATACAAACAACATACAAACAACATACAAACAACATACAAACAACATACAAACAACATAAGAACAACATAAAAACAACATACAAACAACATACAAACAACATACGAACAATATAAAAACAACATAACAACTTACGAACAACATACGAACAACATGAAAACAAACATACGAACGAAACATGGATATCAAATCAACACAAACATCATAAACATGAACAACAAAATTAACACAAACTTCACAAACATTACAAACACCACAAACATTTTAGAAAACACAAACACAAACATCAAAAACCTCACAAACACCACAAACATCGCAAACAACACAAACACCACAAACATCAAAAACAAAAAAATCACAAACATCACAAACAAAAAAATCACAACACCACAAACATCACAAACATCACAAACAAAACAAACACAAACGTCACAAACATCACAAACAAAACAAACACAAACATCACAAACATCACAAACAAAACAAACACAAACGTCACAAACATCACAAACATCACAAACAAAAACATCAAAAACTTCACAA
>OX387255.1:1706358-1711358 GCA_947562095.1 Branchellion lobata | reverse complement strand
GTATTGTATTGTATTGTATTGTTTTGTATTGTATTGTATTGTATTGTATTGTATTGTATTGTATTGTATATTATTTTATTGTATTGTATTGTATTGTATTGTATTGTATTGTATTGTATTGTATTGTATTGTATTGTATTGTATTGTATTGTATTGTATTGTATTGTATTGTATTGTATTGTATTGTATTGTATTGTATTGTATTGTATTCTATTGTTTTGTATTGTATTGTATTGTATTGTATTGTATTGTATTGTATTGTATTGTATTGTATTGTATTGTATTGTATTGTATTGTATTGTAATGTATTGTATTGTATTGTATTGTATTGTTTTGTATTTCATTGTATTGTATTGTATTGTATTGTAATGTATTGTATTGTATTGTATTGTATTGTATCGTATCGTATCGTATCGTATCGTATTGTATTGTATTGTATTGTATTGTATTGTATTGTATTGTATTGTATTGTATTGTATTGTATTGTATTGTATTGTATTGTATTGTATTGTATTGTATTGTTTTGTATTGTATTGTATTGTATTGTTTTGTATTGTATTGTATTGTATTGTATAACAGAAACCTGGGAAGTTCTTTTCATTATTTTTCTTTTTATTATTACTAATAAGCATTATTATTGTCATTCAATTGAAAATTGGTTTTTGTAATTATCATTGAAATTTGAAAAAAAAACTATTGATAGTACTAAAAAAAACTATTAATAGCACTAAAAAAAACTATTAATCGTACTAAAAAAAAAATAGAACAAAATTTTTATAATTTTTTTGTTACTTTTTTGTCATGATTGTGTTTTTTTGTGTTTGTTTTATGTTAATTTCATTGTAAATGTTATTTTTATTTTTTTTGTTTCTGTTGTTGTTATTATTCATATCAACATTATTATTGTTGTTGTTGTTGTTGTTGTTGTTGTTGTTGTTATTATTATTCTTATCAACCTTATTGTTGTTGTTGTTGTTGTTGTTGTTGTCACTAATTTCGTTTTTCTTGTTGTTGTTTTTATTGTTGTTACAATTATTATTATTATGGTTTTTGTAGTCTGTTGTTGTACTATCATCTATCTTATTTTTATTGTTGTTGTTGTTTGTACTCTTAGCGTAGTTTTTCTATTCTCGTTATTGTTGTTGTTATTGTTGTTGTTGTTGTTATTGTTGTTGTTGTTGTTATTGTTGTTGTTGTTTTTGTTGTTGTTATTCCTCCCCCACCTCTTCTTTCACCTCCTCCCCTACCTCCTCTCCCCCCTCCTCTCTTACCTTCTCTCCCACCTCCTCTCCCACCTCCTCTCCCACCTCCTCCCCTACCTCCTCTTCCACCTCCTATCCCACCTCCTCCCCCACCTCCTTCCCCCCACACTCCCATCCAAACAAACCCTATCTTTCATACCCATACAAAAACTCTTTCAAGCTCATTCAAGCTCCATGAAAAAATCTTCACCTCCAAAAAAACACTTGAAAACCCCCATTCTAAAACTCAAGCCAAAACCTCGAAAAACCTCAACACCATCCCAAACCCCCCCAACCCCCCCCTCCCCCTCTCCCCCCCAAACCCCGCCAAACCCCCTCAAACCTCCCCAAACCCCCTCAAACCCCCCCAAACCACCCCCCCCTAAATCTATCCCCCCAAACCACCCTCAAAACCACCACATCCAGCAACAGGGGCAGGGGGGAGGGGAGGAGGAGGATGTGGCGATGGGGCCTGTTAAGAGGCCTCCCAGGAGGGGGGCTGTAAGTGCCGAGGTGTACACCGAAGAAGATGCTGCCTCGTATGTCAAAAAGGTGGCCTGGGAGGAGTTTTGGGGGGTTTAGATTTTTGGTATATTTATTATTGGTGTATTTATTATTGGTATATTTGGGGTGTTGAGGGTTTGGGGGGTTCTATGGGGTTTTGGGGGGTTCTAGGGGGTTTTGGGGGCTTTTTTGGGAGTTTTGGGGGGTTCTAGGGGGTTTTGGGGGGGTTTTAA
The DNA here is from genome assembly GCA_947562095.1 of Branchellion lobata. NCBI lineage: Eukaryota > Metazoa > Annelida > Clitellata > Hirudinida > Piscicolidae > Branchellion > Branchellion lobata. The sequence goes on along the minus strand of OX387255.1, from coordinate 1,709,380 downwards.
AAGGATTTTGGAGGTTTTTGGAGAATTTAGGGGAATTCCGGAGGGTTTTGGGTGTTAAAAAAAATTTTTGCGTGTTTCGGAGTTAATTTGGAGAATTTTTTGGGTGTTTTGAGGGTGTTTTGAGGGGGTTTTGAGGGTGTTTTGAGGGTGTTTTGAGGGGGTTTTGATGGGGGTTTTGAGGGTGTTTTGAGGGTGTTTTGAGGGTGTTTTGAGGGTGTTTTGAGGGTGTTTTGAGGGTGTTTTGAGGGTGTTTTGAGGGTGTTTTGAGGGTGTTTTGAGGGTGTTTTGAGGAATTTATAAAAAAAGGTTTTTGTGGTTTTTCACTTTTTTGTGGTTTTAGTGAGATGGTCAAAAGGTTGATGAAGGTTGATCAGCTTGAATATGTTTTCAATAAAGTGTTGGTCAGAAAGCTAATTGGTTGGTTGAAAAGTTAATTGGTTGGTTGAAAAGTTAATTGGTTGAAAAGTTAATTGGTTGGTTGAAAAGTTAATTGGTTAGGAGGATAATTGGTTGGTCAGAAAGCTAATTGGTTGGTTGAGAATTTAATTGGTTGGTTAAAAAGCTAATTGGTTGAAAAGCCTGTGGAGTTCAAGTTTACCGAAAAAAAAGAAAAAAGTTGTTGAAGTGTAAAATAAAATTGATGGATGGATGGATGGATGGATGGATGGATGGATGGATGGATGGATGGATGGATGGATGGATGGATGGATGGATGGATGGATGGATGGATGGATGGATGGATGGATGGATAGATGGATGGATGGATGGATGGATGGATGGATGGATGGATGGATGGATGGATGGATGGATGGATGGATGGATGGATGGATGGATGGATGGATGGATGGATGGATGGATGGATGGATGGATGGATGGATGGATGGATGGATGGATGGATGGATGGATGGATGGATGGATGGATGGATGGATGGATGGATGGATGAATGGATGGATGGATGGATGGATGGATGGATGGATGGATGGATGGATGAATGGATGGATGGATGGATGGATGGATGGATGGATGGGGGGTTGGATGGATGGATGGAAGGATGGATGGATGGATGGAGGGTTGGAGGGTTGGATGGATGGATGGATGGATGGATGAATAGAGGGACGGATGGAGGGTTGGATGGATGGATGGATGGATGGATGAATAGAGGGACGGATGGAGGGTTGGATGGATGGATGGATGGATGGATGAATAGAGGGACGGATGGAGGGTTGGATGGATGGATGGATGGATGGATGGATGAATAGAAAGATGGATGGAGGGTTGGATGGATGGATGGATGGAGGGTTGGATGGATGGATGGATGGATGGATGAATAGAGAGATGGATGGATGGTTGGATAGATGATGATGAATGAATGGATGAAGGAATCGATAGATGAATTGATTAATTGATGAAGAAAGAATGTGTTGGATCGATGAATGAGTGGGTGTATAAATAGATGAATGGAAGATTGGGAGTATGAATAGATGGATTGATGGATGGATGATGGATGGATGGATGGATGGATGGAGAGATAGATGGATGGATAGATGGATGGATGAATGGATAGATAGATGGATAGATGGATGGATGGATGGATGGATGGATGGATGGATGATTGGATGGATAGAGGGATAGATAGATGGATGGATGGATGAATGGATGGATGGATAGTTAGATGGATGGATGGATGGATAGATGGATGAAAGGATAGATAGATGGATGGAGGGTTGGATGAATGGATGGATAAATAGATGAAATTGAAAAAAACAACCTTAAAATTGAAAACACCATACACAAAAAAACTGATAACAACAACAACAACAACAAAACTGAAAAAACACACAACAACTACTACAAAACAACAACAATGAAAGTCACAACAACAACACAACAACAACAACACAACAACGAAACTACAACACAACAACAACAACACAACAACAAAAACTACAACAAAACAACAACACAACAACAACAACAACACAAAACAAAAACACAAAAAAAAATAACAACACAATAACAACATTAAAATGAAAACAACACAAAAAAAGCAAGAACATTAAAATAAAAACAACACAACAACAACAACTACAACACAACAACAACAACACAGATCATTTATTGATTGGATTAGTCAATACCCTACAAGCCTCTGTATCTTTTTGTGTTCATCGTTCTTTCTATAATTGTTTTTTTCTTTTTTCTTTTTTCATTTTTTTATTTATACATTCTTTTTTTTCTTTTTTTTCTATTTATTCACTATTTATCTTTTTATTTTTTTATTTTGATTTTTTTATTATCATTATTTTTATTTTTTTGCTTTTTTTTATTTTTATCCTTCTTATTTTTCATTTTTAATTTTTTTTTCAAGTATCTTCCGTTTTTTTGCCTAGTTTTTCATCAAAATGTTTTTCTTGAGTACGCAATTTTTACTTCTTTTTATTTTTTTTAATCTTTTTTTATTTTTTTTTAAATTATTTTTCATTACTTAATGATCAATTTTTTTTAAATAATTAATTTTTCAAAAATATTTCAATTATTCGTTAATTATTTTTTAATTTTTTTGTTTTCATTTTCTATTTTTATTTAATTTTCATTTTTATTTTTTCATTCATTATGTTTAATTTTATTTATTTTTTTCACTAATTTTATTTTTCATTATTTTTTTTTCATTACTTTTATTTTCATTTCAAGTTTTTTCCATCTTAATTTTCAACTTCAAAACAAAATAACTTTCGGTTCACTCATTGCCTTTTCTCATTTTCCAAAATATCAATAAAAATAAAAATTAATAAAAATTCAATCTAATTATTTTTCTAACTTCTCTCTATATTAAATTTTTTTATAATATAATTTTTTTTGTTTTCATAACTAGTAATCATCATTTTTATTTCAATAATTTTCCTAATTTGCATGAAACAAAATTCTTTGTAATTTTTTTTCATTTTTCTTTTTTTATATTTCCATAACGTTTTGTTCATATATGATTTTCTTTGTTTTTTTATTTAATATTTTTATTCTTTT
>OX387255.1:1696358-1698858 GCA_947562095.1 Branchellion lobata | reverse complement strand
CCACTCACAACCACTCACAACCACTTAAAACCACTCACAACCACTCAAAACCACTCACAACCACTCACAACTACTCACAACTACTCACAACCACTCACAACCACTTAAAACCACTCACAACCTCTTTCAAATAGAGCTGTATCAGGTTTCGTAAGAACACGAGAATTCTAGCTAGTGTGCACACAGCATGCAAATCTAACCAACTTGTTTCTTTGATCAACTGTTGCGTACTAATAAACACCTGGCCACTAATAGCTTCTCACAGTCATTCACAACTACTCATAGCCACTCACAGCCACTCACAGCCACTCTTAGCCACTCAAAGCCAATCACAACCACTCTCAGCTATTCACAGCCACTCACAGCCCTTCACAGCCACTCACAGCCCTTCACAGCCACTCACAGCCACTCACAGCTACTCATAGTTCTTTCTAGCTACAGCAAACTGGCCAAAGCCACATTAATTCTTTTGATTATACACGAAAGCGTTTCCAGCTTCCCAGAAAACCATTCATGACCCCACACAACCACTCATGACCACACACAACCACTCATGACCACAAACAACTACTCATGACCACTGATAACTACACACAACCACTAATAACTACAAAACCACTCATGACTACACACAACACCTCAAAACCACTCACAACCACTCATAACTAAACACAACCAATCATAACTACACACAACCACTCATAACTACACACAACCACTCATAACTACACACAACCCCTCATAACCACTCACAACCACTCATAACTACACACAACCACTCATGACTACACACAACCACTCATGACTACACATAACCACTCATGACTACACACAACCACTCATGACTACACACAACCACTCATAACTACACACAACCACTCATAACAACAAACAACCACTCATAACTACACACAACCACTCTCAACTACACACAACCACTCTCAACTACACACAACCACTCATGACTACACACAACCACTCATGACTACACACAACCACTCATGACTACACACAACCACTGATAACTACACACAACCACTCATGACTACACACAACCACTCATGACTACACACAACCACTCATGACTACACACAACCACTCATGACTACACACAACCACTCATGACTACACACAACCACTCATGACTACACACAACCACTCATGACTACACACAACCACTCATGACTACACACAACCACTCATGACTACACACAACCACTCATGACTACACACAACCACTCATGACTACACACAACCACTCATGACTACACACAACCACTCATGACTACACATAATTTTATGCAACTATTTAAAACTACACACAATTTCAGAAAAAAAAACGAACTTTTTTGAGCACAACTAGTCACATCAACTCACAACCACAACTAGTCACATCAACTCACAACCACAACTAGTCACATCAACTCACAACTACAACTAGCCACTAAAACCATTCACAGCCACTCACAGCTTCATATATTCATTAAAAGTACTCACAACCACAACTAGTCACATCAACTCACAACCACAACTAGCCACTTTGAACTACTCACAACCGCTCACAACCACACACAGCCACTCACAACCACGTGTCACAATAATTAACAGGGGAACATCATTCGTAAGAGGAAGCAACACAAAGAGTTTCTCAGCAAGATTCCTCTCTTGGGTGAGTGGTGGTGGTGGTGGTGGTGGTGGTGGTGGTGGTGGTGGTGGTGGTGGTGGTGGTGGTGGTGGTGGTGGTGGTGGTGGTGGTAGTAGTAGTAGTAGTAGTAGTAGTAGTAGTAGTAGTAGTAGTAGTAGTAGTAGTAGTAGTAGTAGTAGTAGTAGTAGTAGTAGTAGTAGTAGTAGTAGTAGTAGTAGTAGTAGTAGTAGTAGTAGTAGTAGTAGTAGTAGTAGTAGTAGTAGTAGTAGTAGTAGTAGTAGTAGTAGTAGTAGTAGTAGTAGTAGTAGTAGTAGTAGTAGTAGTAGTAGTAGTAGTAGTAGTAGTAGTAGTAGTAGTAGTAGTAGTAGTAGTAGTAGTAGTAGTAGTAGTAGTAGTAGTAGTAGTAGTAGTAGTAGTAGTAGTAGTAGTAGTAGTAGTAGTAGTAGTAGTAGTAGTAGTAGTAGTAGTAGTAGTAGTAGTAGTAGTAGTAGTAGTAGTAGTAGTAGTAGTAGTAGTAGTAGTAGTAGTAGTAGTAGTAGTAGTAGTAGTAGTAGTAGTAGTAGTAGTAGTAGTAGTAGTAGTAGTAGTAGTAGTAGTAGTAGTAGTAGTAGTAGTAGTAGTAGTAGTAGTAGTAGTAGTAGTAGTAGTAGTAGTAGTAGTAGTAGTAGTAGTAGTAGTAGTAGTAGTAGTAGTAGTAGTAGTAGTAGTAGTAGTAGTAGTAGTAGTAGTAGTAGTAGTAGTAGTAGTAGTAGTAGTAGTAGTAGTAGTAGTAGTAGTAGTAGTAGTAGTAGTAGTAGTAGTAGTAGTAGTAGTAGTAGTAGTAGTAGTAGTAGTAGTAGTAGTAGTAGTAGTAGT
>OX387255.1:1688858-1691358 GCA_947562095.1 Branchellion lobata | reverse complement strand
TCCCCTCAACCTCCTCAAATAATACCTCCTTCCTCCAATTTTTCCCCTTCAAACCCCCCTCCTCCCCCTCCAACCTCTCATCCCCCCCCCAACCCTTTTAGTTTTTCTTCCTTCCACCTCTCATCCCCTCTTTCTTCACTCATTTCCCCCAGCTCCTTCTAAGCCCCCACACCCCTGTTTTCAATCCACTCTAGTCGAACTCACAACCCCCACAATTCCCATCAATCACTCCCCCAAACACCCCTCTCAGCACCCTCAACCACCTCCTTCACTAAAACCCTTCCTGAAACCGCGCACAACACCCACAACCCTCGAAAAAACCCCAGAAAACTGTTTAAAAACCCTAAAAATACCACAAAAAAACTTTATAAACTTCATTAAAAAAAACCTTAAAACCTTCAAAAACCCACAAAGAAAAACCCAAAAAACCATCAAAAACCATCAAAAACCCTCAAAAACCCTCAAAAACCCTCAAAAAACGTCTAAAAACCCAAAATAAGCCCCAAAGACTCCAGATATTTTTCATGAAAAACCTCAAAAACCTCCGATGGATCCTCAAAGCCATAAAAACTCTCAAAACCTCCAGAAAACTTGGACGAATGGGAGATCCTGACGGTGGCAGACTCTCTGGAGCCCGTATCTTTCAAGCAAGATGACGTCATCATCTCACAAGGAGACCCCGGCGAAGATTTCTTCATCATTGTCGAGGTGGTGGGAGGGAGGGATTTGAGGGTTTTTGGGAGTTTTGGGGGTTTTGGGGGCTTCAGAGATTTTTGGGGGTTTAGAGGTTTTTGGGGTTTTTTTTGGGTGGGTTTTTGAGGGGTATGGGTTTGAAAAAGATCCATGAAAATTTAGAGGTGCAATTATATGGGGGTTTCGAGTTGATTTGGAGTTACAGGAGGGTTTTGAGGGAAGCTTGGATTCTTTTGGGTTTGAAATGTTTAAGAAGGTTTGGGGAGTATGAGGGGTTTGAGGGGTTTGAGGGGTTTGAGGGGGTTTGAAGGGGTTTGAATGGGTTTGAGGAGGTTTGAGGGGGTTTGAAAGGGTTTGAGGGGGTTTGAGGGGGTTTGAGGGGGTTTGAGGGGGTTTGAGGGGGTTTGAGGAGGTTTGAAGGGGTTTGAGGGGGTTTGAGGGGGTTTGAGGAGGTTTAAGGGGGTTTGAGGAGGTTTGAAGGGGTTTGAGGGGGTTTGAGGGGGTTTGAGGGGGTTTGAGGGGGTTTGAGGGGGTTTGAAGGGGTTTGAAGGGGTTTGAGGGAGTTTGAGGGGGTTTGAGGGGGTTTGAGGAGGTTTAAGGGGGTTTGAGGAGGTTTGAATGGGTTTGAGGAGGTTTGAGGGGGTTTGTGAGGGTTTGAGGGGGTTTGAAAAAGTTTAAGGTGGTTTCTAGTTGGGGTGTGGTCACGTGTTTTGGAGTTCGGGATATTTTGAAACGTTCAGAGTGTTTTTGGATAAAATTTTTTGTGTATTTTTGTGTTTTGGACAGTGGAGTTGGGTGGGTTGATGAAAGTCGTTGTTGCTTCAACGACTCAAGTCACGTCTCTCATCTATTTCTCTTTTTCTTATTTTTTTACGTCTTTTTTTTATTTATTAATACGTTGTTCATTTTTTTTCTGTTTTGTTTCTACGTTTTTTTTCTAATTTTCTTTCTCTCTATTCATTTATCATTTTTCTTCTTTCTTCTTTCTCATTCTCCTTCTCCTCCTTTTCTTCTTCTTTCTCCTCCTCCTCTTCCTCCTCTTCCTCCTCCTCCTCCTCCTCCTCCTCCTCCTCCTCCTCCTCCTCCTCCTCCTCCTCCTCCTCCTCCTCCTCTTCCTCCTCCTCCTCCTCCTCCTCCTCCTCCTCCTCCTCCTCCTCCTCTTCCTCCTCCTCCTCCTCCTCCTCCTCCTCCTCCTCCTCCTCCTCCTCCTTCTCCCCCTCCTCCTCCTCCTCCTCCCCCTCCTCCCCCTCCTCCTCCTCCTCCTCCTCCTCCTCCTCCTCCTCCTCCTCCTCCCCCTCCTCCTCCTCCTTTTCCTCCTCCTCCTCCTCCCCCTCCTCCTCCTCCTCCTCCTCCTCCCCCTCCTCCCCCTCCTCCTCCTCCTCCTCCCCCTCCTCCCCCTCCTCCTCCTCCTCCTCCTCCTCCTCCTCCTCCTCTTCCTCCTCCTCCCCCTCCTCCTCCTCCTTTTCCTCCTCCTCCTCCTCCTCCTCCTCCTCCTCCCCCTCCTCTTCCATCATGATAGAGCTACTTTGCTGTAATGGCAGGCCCATTTGAGCATAATATGCCTCTCAAGAGATCTTTTTATTATACTTTATCTTTTTTTCTGTTTTTTTTTCATTACCTTTTTTTGTTTTTCCTTGTTTTTTCTATTCTTTTTTTTTATTGAAAAAAGTTTCAGTTATTTTTTTAATAGTTTTTTCATACGATTCTCTCCGACGTTTTTCAACATTTTTTCATTGCCGAGAAAATTCAATTCAAAACTTATTCGGGTCACATTCATTTTTATTTTCTATTTTTTTTTTTAATCAAT
>OX387255.1:1678858-1683858 GCA_947562095.1 Branchellion lobata | reverse complement strand
TGGAGGTTGGAGGATGGAGGATGGAGGTTGGAGGATGGAGGATGGAGGATGGAGGTTGGAGAATGGAGGATGGGGAATGGAGGTTGGAGAATGGAGGATGGAGAATGGAGGATGGAGGATGGAGGATGGAGGATGGAGGATGGAGAATGGAGGATGGAGGATGGAGGTTGGAGGATGGAGGATGGAGGATGGAGGTTGGAGAATGGAGGATGGGGAATGGAGGATGGAGAATGGAGGATGGAGAATGGAGGTTGGAGAATGGAGGATGGAGAATGGAGGATGGGAGGATGGAGGATGGAAGATGGAGGATGAAGGATGGAGGTTGGAGGATGGAGGTTGGAGGATGGAGGTTGGAGGATGGAGGATGGAGGTTGGAGGATGGAGGTTGGAGGATGGAGGGTGCTAGTTAGGGGTTGGGTAAGGGTTGGATTGGGATTGGATGTGGGTTGGATGGGGTTGGATAGAGGATGGATGAAAGTCAGATAGGGAATAGATGGTGGCTGGATAGAGAGTGGAGGTTGGTTGGATGGAGATGGATGGGGGTTGGATGGGAAGTGGATGAAGTTTGGATGGGTGGTGGATGGGGGGTGGATGGGGGGTGGATGAGAGGTGGATGAGAGGTGGATGAGGGATTGAGGTTGAATGAGGCGAACTAGAAGTGGGTACATTTTTTTTGTTCTTTGGGGTTTGTGGAAAAGGGTTTGAGGTTTCACTGAGTGGGGCTATCAACAAGGAGGTCTCAGGTGTTCGTTGGGGTGTTGTTGGAGTGATGCTGTTTGTTGGCTTTGATGTTGTAGGGGTTATAGAGAAGTTTTTTGTTTTTGAAAAGTTGCTGCTGAGATTTTGTTGTTGTTGTTGTTGGAATGTTGTTGTTGTTGGAATGTTGTTGTTGTTGTTGGAATGTTGTTGTTGTTGTTGTTGGAATGTTGTTGTTGTTGTTGGAATGTTGTTGTTGTTGTTGTTGTTGGAATGTTGTTGTTGTTGTTGTTGGAATGTTGTTGTTGTTGTTGTTGGAATGTTGTTGTTGTTGTTGGAATGTTGTTGTTGTTGGAATGTTGTTGTTGTTGTTGTTGTTGGAATGTTGTTGTTGTTGTTGTTGTTGGAAGGTTGTTGTTGTTGTTGTTGGAATGTTGTTGTTGTTGTTGGAATGTTGTTGTTGTTGTTGCTGTTGTTGTTGTTGGAATGTTGTTGTTGTTGTTGGAATGTTGTTGTTGTTGTTGGAATGTTGTTGTTGTTGTTGCTGTTGTTGTTGGAATGTTGTTGTTGTTGTTGTTGGAATGTTGTTGTTGTTGGAATGTTGCTGTTGTTGTTGTTGGAATGTTGTTGTGGTTGTTGTTGGAATGTTGTTGTTGATAGAACTTTGTTGGGTTGGAGTTGGTGCTGTTGCTGTTGTTGTTTTTTCACAGGGAAATGATGAATTGTTGAACGCAACTGGCAACAATTTGTATGTACACGCACACATACAAAAGCAAACCAACATGTACACACATACATACATAGAAAAAGATGTACACGCACACATACAAAACAAACCAACATGTACACACATACATACATAGAAAAAGATGTACACAAACACATACAAAACAAACGTTTACACAAATGAAACTCCCAAGAGTAAACAAAACAATGCAATTATGGTAGGAAAAAAGATACTATTTTCATTGAGGTTGTTCTTGTTGTTTGTGTCAATGTTGATATTGACAAACTAAAAGTTAACTTAAAACAACATTCATTTCTCTAGCGCGCTGTTTTTTTGTAAAATTGTTGTAGAGCTTGTTTTTTACACACTTCAAATTTATTTTTGTTGAATTTATTCCTGTATCTGAAATTATTACTACTACTACTACTACTACTACTACTACTACTACTACTACTACTACTACTACTACTACTACCACTACTACTACTACTACTACTACTACTACTACTACTACTACTACTACTACTACTACTACTACTACTACTACTACTACTACTACTACTACTACTACTACTACTACTACTACTACTACTACTACTACTACTACTACTACTACTCCTACTACTACTACTACTACTACTACTACTACTACTACTACTACTACTACTACTACTACTACTACTACTACTACTACTACTACTACTACTACTACTACTACTACTACTACTACTACTACTACTACTACTACTACTACTACTACTACTACTACTACTACTACTACTACTACTACTACTACTACTACTACTACTACTACTACTACTACTACTACTACTACTACTACTACTACTACTACTACTACTACTACTACTACTACTACTACTACTACTACTACTACTACTACTACTACTACTACTACTACTACTACTACTACTACTACTACTACTACTACTACTACTACTACTACTACTACTACTACTACTACTACTACTACTACTACTACTACTACTACTACTACTACTACTACTACTACTACTACTACTACTACTACTACTACTACTACTACTACTACTACTACTACTACTACTACTACTACTATTACATCCTCCATCACCACAACCACGCCATCACAAGCCACCACCAATAACTCCACTTCACCACCACTTTAGACACCTCGGACTTCAAAAGTTAAACCCCGTTTATTGCATGTCATTGCAGTCATTTTTATTAACTAAACTTTAGCTTTCGTGCTGTGACATGGTAACAGTATACTTATCTTCTCTAACTTATCAACACGCTAACAACACCTGACTAACAGAGTATATAACATTGCAACACACTGTACCAATTTTACGTAAGTATCCTCTCATTGGTTCCGTTCAACGCCTACAAGGGTCGTACTGGCGAATGCAAACGTGTGTTATCGTTATATCGCGCCCTTTGTAAAACGGAGGCATACCTCTCAGACATAAAATATAATACAAAACAAGATAATACAAGACAATACAAGAAAATACAAGACAATACAAGACAATACAAGACAATACAACACAATACAACACAATACAAAACAATACAAGACAATACAAGACAATACAAGACAATACAGTACAAAACAATACGTTAAAGACAAAAAAATTCAGCATTCAAAGCACAAACATAACAACGGCCACAACCACGAGTACAGACACACACGGGCAAAGATACAACCAAAGATACAACTGAAGATACAAACAAAGAAACAACTGAAGATACAACCCAGGATACAAACAAAAATACAGCCTAAGATATAACTGAAGACATAAACATTCAGAGTTGACTTTGAGTAAAGTCATAATTTCACTCTAAGTTTAAATCCACTTTTAATTCAAATACCCATTAGAGTTAAATTCACTTTTAAATTTCATCTTACACATGAGTTGGAACGATTCCAGATCGGTTCTTGCAATCTTTTCCACTTTTATCCTTCCGGCAAAATATCATCTTTTTATCTTTTTTGCATCCCTCTTCTTCTGCTCCTTCCTGTAACTTATTGCTTATTTATTGTCTTTGGATAATTGTTTTGTCACGTGATAATATAATCGAATGGTTTTTACTGTCTGAATATGGAGTATTTCCAACTGTCATGAGTAGGAGGTTATTATGAAATAATTATGAAATAATTATGAAATAATTATGGAATGATTATGAAATAATTATGAAATAATTATGAAATAATTATGAAATAATTATGGAACAAATATGTACAACGCTGATTGCACACTGTTCAAGAGCGGAATTGAATGAATGAGCAGTTAATGATTGACCTGAATAACTAATTGGGTGGATGGTTAATGATTGACCTAAATAACTAATTGGGTGGATGGTTAATGATTGACCTGAATAACTAATTGGGTGGATGGTTAATGTTTGACCTAAATAACTAATTGGGTGGATGGTTAATGATTGACCTAAATAACTAATTGGGTGGATGTTGTGGTGTTTGAGTTCTTCAGCTGCTGATAGGTTGAGTGGGTGGTTGTGAGGATCATAATTGGTTCACTGAGTGAGTGACTCAGCAGTTAAGTGATGAGACTAATGGTGATAACTTTATTGTCCCTCAAATAACTGCATTTTTGTTAAATAATTTTTAATCTCCTAATTAGTTAAATAATTAGTTCCTTACTTAATTAATTAGAGGTTCTAATGGGCTCATTTATTATGAGTGCTCATCGTCTAATGAGGTTGTGCAAGACGAATTAATAAATTTATAAAACATTACTAATTTGCACTAACTCCGCATAACTCTCTCAATTATACCCAACTAATAAACCTTTCATATATATATATATATATATATATATATATATATATATATATATATATATATATATATATATATATATATATATATATATATATATATATATATATATATATATATATATATATATATATATATATATATATATATATATATATATATATATATATATATATATATATATATATATATATATATATATATATATATATATATATGAAAGGAAATATCGATGTCAACTAATACAATTACAGAGAATATCAGTTTTAATTGAATGTAATTAATTAAAATATTAATAATAATTAAAATATTAATAAATATTGAAATATTAATAATAATTAGTTTAACTCATAATGGACTCCAAATCATGACTCGCAAGCCAGAAACAGATCTGCAACGCCAGTGGTGTTCGTTACAAAAGCTTCATCCTTCTATTATTTTTTTATTATTGTTATCAATATTATTATTATTATTATTATTATTATTATTATTATTGTTGTTTTTTTTTCAAATTATTTTTTTATTATTATTATTTTATTTACTTATTATTTTTATCAGTACTATTATTATTAATATTAATATAAGGTTTAATAATAATAATATTATTATTACTATTATTACAATAATTTTTATTTTTTTAATGATCTTTTGAACATTCTTGTTGAATTTTAGACCCTCCCACGTGTTACCTTCGTAGCAATCTTTCAAAGTTTAACTTTTTATCTTTCAAATTACCTCGAAGTCATTAAATTTTTTCAGAAGTTATTTGAATTGAAT
>OX387255.1:1653858-1656358 GCA_947562095.1 Branchellion lobata | reverse complement strand
GATGAGAAAGAAAAACAGAGAGGAAGAGATAGAGGGAGAGAAAGAGACAAAGAAAGAGACAGAGAACGTGCTAGAAAAAGAGAGAGAGACAAAAAGGAAGATAAGGAGAGAAATAGAGGAAAGGACAGAGAAAAAGAGAGAGAAAAGCATAGAGAGAAGGACAGAGAGAAGGACAGAGAGAGAGACAGAGAGAAAGATAGAGAGAAGGACAGAGAGAGAGACCGAAGAGGGAATGGAGAGAGAGATCGAGGGAGTGAAAGAAAGAGGGCTAGAGAAGAAGAAAAACTAAAGGACAAAGAGAAATATGAAGAAAGAGATAAAGAAGGAAGAGAAAAGAAGAACAAAGAAATCAATAAAGAAATAGAAAATAAAAAAGAAAAAGACAAAAAGGAGGATGGAGAAGGAAGTGGAAAAATAGACAGAAGAAAAGAGAAAGAAGAAGGAAAAGCGAAAGAGAGAGAGAAGGATGAGGCGGAAGAGAGAGGAAAGGATAGAGAAAAGGATGCCAGAAAGGATTTTGCTAATCCTGATTATGATTTCATGAAGATTGGTGAGCTGGAAGAGTCTTCTGCCAAGAGAATGTGTGTGTGTGTGTGTGTGTGTGTGTGTGTGTGTGTGTGTGTGTGTGTGTGTGTGTGTGTGTGTGTGTGTGTGTGTGTGTGTGTGTGTGTGTGTGTGTGTGTGTGTGTGTGTGTGTGTGTGTGTGTGTGTGTGTGTGTGTGTGTGTGTGTGTGTGTGTGTGTGTGTGTGTGTGTGTGTGTGTGTGTGTGTGTGTGTGTGTGTGTGTGTGTGTGTGTGTGTGTGTGTGTGTGTGTGTGTGTGTGTGTGTGTGTGTGTGTGTGTGTGTGTGTGTGTGTGTGTGTGTGTGTGTGTGTGTGTGTGTGTGTGTGTGTGTGTGTGTGTGTGTGTGTGTGTGTGTGTGTGTGTGTGTGTGTGTGTGTGTGTGTGTGTGTGTGTGTGTGTGTGTGTGTGTGTGTGTGTGTGTGTGTGTGTGTGTGTGTGTGTGTGTGTGTGTGTGTGTGTGTGTGTGTGTGTGTGTGTGTGTGTGTGTGTGTGTGCGTGCGTGCGTGCGTGTTACTTCATCCCTTACTGTCACATCCTCATCAAACAGAGAGAAGTTTAGAAAAGAAGCCAAGAAGCTGAAGAGAGAACTTGTGAGAGGTACAAAACAGGACAATGAGAAAGACACACAACGAGACGAAGAGACTGACAAGAAGACAGAAAATGATTCTTCATCTTCAAAACTACAGAGAGATTTATCAGCTTTTGAAAAATGCACGTAAGACCTTTTTATATTCTTCTCTCTTTTTCCTCTTCTTCTTCATCCCTCTCTCTTCCCTTCCTCCTCCTCCCTCCTCCTCCTTCTCTTCATCCCTCTCTCTTCCCTTCCTCCTCCTCCTTCTCTTCATCCCTCTCTCTTCCCTTCCTCCTCCTTCTCTTCATCCCTCTCTCTTCCCTTCCTCCTCCTCCTTCTCTTCATCCCTCTCTCTTCCCTTCCTTCTCCTCCTTCTCTTCATCCCTCTCTCTTCCCTTCCTCCTCCTCCTTCTCTTCATCCCTCTCTCTTCCCTTCCTCCTCCTTCTTCTCTTCATCCCTCTCTCTTCCCTTCCTCCTCCTTCTTCTCTTCATCCTTCTCTCTTCCCTTCCTTCTCCTCTTTCTTTATCTTTTCTTCTTCCTTCTCTTATTCTTTTTCCTCTTTCTCTCTTTTTTTCTTTTCATTATCTTCCTCTTCCTCTCCTTTCTTTTTCCGATCTTCTACCCTATGTTTTTTTCAAATAATTTTCATATTTACTAATATAATTAATTTATTATTATTATTTTTTTAATATTAATTTATTACTATTATATTGTTATAACTAGTATTATCAATATGCTCTGCTTGTTTTCTATAGTAATTATAATAATTCGTATTTGAGAACAATAACAATAAAAATCATATTTAATGTATTCTGATGAAATAAATTATTCAAATAATTAATATATTTTAATATTAACAAATATAATTATAAATATCTTTCAGTATTAACAATTATAATAATTATAAATATCTTTCAGTGTTAACAATTATAATAATAAATATATTTTAATATTATAAATCATAATAATCAGTCTTTTTCAATATTACCAATCATAAGATAATTAATTATATATAAGATAATTAAAATATTTTAGTATTATCATTCATAGTAATCAACAAGATACAATGACCACCAGAACATAAATATTTCTCAGGCACCGCGCAGTGAGTGGGCCACACAGAGAACAGCGCACTTTGCAGCTGCTTAACAAATTCAAACAGACCACCCACAACGTCACCACACTCACCACCCTCTGTGGCGCTGGTGGTGAGGAGGAGGAGGAGGAGGAGGAGGAGGAGGATGGTGGTGATGATGAGGATGAGGAAGAAGAGGAGGACCTGAGCTGGTTGTATTGATTTTTTATTGTTATGTTGGCTTGGAGATGTTCAATTGACTGGTTTATCCATCTTATCACAACCCAT
>OX387255.1:1643236-1648658 GCA_947562095.1 Branchellion lobata | reverse complement strand
GTTGTTAATTAATTATCAATTTAATTGATTGAAAAGTTAACTGATTACGGGGTTGATTGATTGAGCGGTTAAATGGTCAACTGTCAATCCACGTAACCGAATGGGTGGGTAGTTAATCAATGTGTTGATGAGTTGATTAGGTGAATCGTCATGCCGTTAATCAGCTAATTAAAATGGATGATTGGTGAAACAATCAACTGACCGACTGAAAAGTTGTCTAATTGGCTGGGTGATTTAATGCTTCTGCGTTTGAACTCACAAACTTCCTCTTTCTCCTCCTCATCCTCCTCCTCCTCCTCTTCCTCCTCCTTCTCCTCCTCCTCCTCCTCCTCCTCCTCCTCCTCATCCTCCTCCTCCTCCTCTTCCTCCTCCTCCTCCTTCTCCTTCTCATCCTCCTCCTCCTCCTCCTCTTCCTCCTCCTCCTCCTCCTTCTCATCCTCATCTTCCTTCTCATCCTCATCTTCCTCCTCCTCCTCCTCTTCCTCCTCTTCCTCCTCCTTCCCCTTCTCCTCTTCCTCCTCATTCTTATTTTCTTCATCCGGACGGAAGGAACTCAGAATCGATTTTGGCATTTTGGGATCTCGATGCCAAAATTGAACTTAAGTTTTAAAAGTTTCATTAAAGTGATCTTCGCTTTGAAGCTGAACTTGATTAGAAATTAACTTTGCTAAAAAGTAAACTTAATGTTGAGTTGATGAGGTCAGTGTGATGCAGAGGATTTCATAATAATCCCACTAATCCTTTTAATCTTCTTAATCTTCTACCTTAATCCCACATTCTCCTCATGACCCTATCTTCAAAAAACACCAAACATTCTCCAACCTATAATCTTCTCACACTCTTCTTCTTCCTCTTCCTCCTCCTCTTGCCCTCCTTCCATGTAAAAGGTTGGTTATATTTTTTTAGTTTTTTTTTGGAGTTTTGCAACGAAAAATTTAGTAACGCTAACTTTTTTTCATTTTTAAAAATTGGAAATACATATTTTTAAAAACTAATTAGAAAAATTTCAATAATTATTTTCGAAGAATAATTTTTAAAAAATTATATCGTCAAATTGTAACTGTCTAAAATTATAACTATAAATAATAATTATAATTATAACTATAAATAATAATTTTGTCTAAAAATATAATTTTGTCTAAAAATATAATTTTGTCTAAAAATATATTTTTCATTAGGTTATAATTTTATAAAATGATCTTATTAATAATAACACTCCAATAAAAATTTTAAAAATTAAAATTTTAAACAATATATTTCGTACTTCAAATTATATTAAAGTTTTATTCAATGATTTTGTTTATTAATTGTTATACAATATACAATACAATAAAATACAATACAATAAAATACAATACAATAAAATAAAATACAATACAATACAATACAAACACGAATATTATTGTAGTGGCATTAACCCCGTAGAGTTTCGAGGCCACTCAAAACGTCTCATAATTATAATTATAGTGATAAACAAATAAATAAAATTAATAAAATAAATAATTTTATTTAATTTCCAGATTAATATCCAGAATCTTTTTTTTTAATTTCAGAACTAGACTTCCGCATCAAAAACTTATCAGCTCCTCAGATTTTTTTTATTTTCCTAAGACGCTCCTTTAATCCCCGTTTAACGTTTTTATTTTTCAATTTTGAATATAATAAAGTTTTTCCAACTTCCGGAATTGAATTTTTTACCAGTTTTCAAAATTAATTTTTTTTTGCAAGTTTTTTAAATAATTTTTTTTTTCAAATTTTTTAAAACTTTTTTTTTTTTTTTTTTTTATCAACAAAACATTTCATCATTTTTTTGATAACAATTAGTTTTGAAAATTTTTTTTTCTTTTTTTATTGTCAAAGACAGGTCATAAGAGTGCATATTTTTCAAAATAGATTTTTTTCCATTTTTTTTTCTTTTTTTTGTTTTTCTGGTTCATTTGAAAAAAATTTTTGTCACTAAGTAGTGTCATGGCAAGTACTTCGTGAAAAATAGAAAAAAAATAAAAAAAACTCTATTTATAAAAACTAATATGTACTTTAAAAATAATAAAAAATTATTCAAACTGCAAGAAATAATTTCAAAATATGAATTTTTTTATAATAAAAATAAATTATTGTAAAAAAGAAAAAAGTTGAATAAATTATTCAATAAAAAATATAAAAAAATTAAATTTCAAAACAATGTTGAAGATTGTTCAATGAAAAATACTTTGATGTTGAGACAGGTTTCACGAGGCAGACATATAAATATCAATCAGACAACAAATTCTTTAAGTTTCTTCCCACTATATCACGCCATTTCTTTTACCCCCCAACCCTTCCTCCCTCCATCATCCACCCTCCATCATCCACCCTCCATCCTTCCCTCCATCATCCACCCTCCATCCTTCCCTCCATCATCCACACTTCATCTTTCTTCCACAACTCCTCCATCATTTCTTATACCCTCCATCCCATCCTTTCTAACACTTCCAGTAGCCATCCCTTCTAACCTTTCTATAATTTCTGAACCGTTCATCCCACCATCCTTCCTTCATCCCACCATCCCTTTTCATCCCACTATCCTTCTTCCATCCCACCATCCTTCCTTCATCCCACCATCCCTTTTCATCCCACTATCCTTCTTCCATCCCGCCATCCTTCCTTCATCCCACCATCCCTTTTCATCCCACTATCCTTCTTCCATCCCACCATCCTTTTTTCATCCTACCATCTCTTTTCATCCCACTATCCTTCTTCCATCCCACCATCCTTCCTTCATCCCACCATCCCTTTTCATCCCACTATCCTTCTTCCATCCCACCATCCTTTTTTCATCCTACCATCTCTCCTTTGTCCTACCACCCCTCTTTCATCCCACTATCTCTCCTTCATCTCCCATCCCTCTTTTATCCCATCATCCTTCTTCCATCCCACCATCTTCCCCTCATTCCACCATTACTCTCCCATATTTCCACCATCGCTCCTTCATTCTACCATCACTCCTTCATGATGCCTCTTTGACCTCCCCCCCCCCCTCCTCCCAACTCTCTTTTCTCAGCCACACCACTGAGCCACCATTCATAGACCATACGCCCATTCCCCCCCCCCCCCTCCCCCCCTCTCCACCAAAATTCTATTTGTTCCCACCTTCCACCTTTCACCCAGTTCCACCACCATCATACCACCATTGACCTTTCAACTTCACCATCAGACCACCTTTTAAACTTCCACCACCACGCCATCCTTCCATCTCTTCACTACATCATATGTTTTGATTTCATCATCATTCTTTCTCGCCAACACACATCCTTAAACAAACATCTCACGTACACAAACACACACCACACATCTTCAATAAACACCTCACGTACACAAACACACGACAAATCTTCAATAAACATCTCACGTACACAAACACACAACACACATCCCTAAACAAACCTTTCACGTACACAAACACACACCACACATCTTCAATAAACACCTCACGTACACAAGCACACAACACACATCCCTAAACAAACCTTTCACGCACACAAACACACATAAACAACACTGAAAGTGAACGCAAATGGTGAAAAGAAAAATTATATTTACTACTTGATTAAAAAAAAGAAAATAAAAATTATTATTAACAATAAAAAATTTAATAAAAAAATTTAATGAAAAAATTTACTTCAAAAATAAATAAAAATTATTAACGAAAAAAAAGTCAATTTTGTTTTGAAAAATAAAAATATGAAAGAATTAATTAAAAATAAAATTATAAAAAAGAATAATCAAAATAAATAAACGAAAAAAACGTCATCAAAAATAAATTAAGAATAATAATAATAAAAAGTAAAAAAAATAAATGAGAAAAAAATAAAAATAATTCAATAAAACTAATAATTTAACTTTTAAAAATCAAATAAAAATAAAAATTTAGTCTAAAAAAAGGACTAATGAAAAAAAACAATAACAATAGTTTAAAGAAAAAAATAATAATGTAAAAAAAAAAACAATAAAAATAATGTAAAAAAAATAATGACAATAATGTAAAAAAAAATAATAAAAACAACAATGTAAAAAGAAAATTAATAACAATAATAAAAAAGAAAATAATAACAATAATAAAAAAAGAAAAATAATAATAAGGTAAAGAGAAAAAAAGAAAAATAATAATAAGGTAAAGAGAAAAAAAGAAAAAAAATAATAAGGTAAAGAAAAAAAAGAAAAATAATAATAAAGTAAAGAGAAAAAAAGAAAAAAAATAATAAGGTAAAGAGAAAAAAATAAAAATAAAAATAAGGTAAAGAGAAAAAAAGAAAAATAATAATTTAATATGGTGCACAATGAAGTGAAACGTCGTTAGCACACGTTACCAATATATTCCAGTCTGCAAAAGAAAAAAAAAGTAAAAAAAATTGATTAAAAAAAAATAAAATTAAATGAAACATGAAAAATTAAATAAAACAAGAAAAACTAAATAAAACAAGAAAAATTAAATAAAAAACAAGAAAAATTAAATAAAAAACAAAAAAAATTAAATAAAAAACAATAAAATTAAATAAAAAACAAAATTAATTGATTAAATAAATTTATAAAGAGGTTAATTTTTCCAATTATGAGATTTTTTAACTATTATAAAATATACGTCATTTTTATTAGTTAATTATATTTTTATTAATTTATTATTTTATTCTTATTATTTTATTTGTTTTTTCCATTAATATAGTTTTATTATTTTTGGAATAATTCAATTGATATAGTTATTTTAATATTGAAATAGTTGGATAGTGAATTATTACAATAAAAACAAAAATGAGAAGAAAAATAAAGAAAAATAAAAAAAGAAAAAAGAAGAAAAAAAAAGGAAAAAAAAAGGAAAAAAAAACAAGAAAAAAAAACAAGAAAAAAAAACAAGAAAAAAACTAGAAGTGGAACTTCATGGACGCATGCGTGTGAAAAAAGAGGGGAGTTGCAACGGCTTGCTCAACTACCACATCGCTAATAACCCCCCCCCCTCCTCCCTTCCCCCTCCCCCTTCCCCATTCCCCAACTCCACTCTTCATCCTCACTCCACCATCCTCACTCCACCATCCTCACTCCACCATCCTCACTCCACCATCTTCACTCCACCATCCTCACTCCACCATCCTCACTCCACCATCCTCACTCCACCATTCTCACTCCACCATCTTCACTCCACCATCCTCACTCCACCATCCTCACTCCACCATCTTCACCCCACCATCCTCACCCTCCCATCCTCACTCCACCATCCTCACTCCACCATTCTCACCCCAACATCCTCACTCCACCATCCTCACTTCCTTTCCTCACTCCACCATCTTCACTCCACCATCCTCACTCCACCATCCTCACTCCACCATCTTCACTCCACCATCCTCACTCCACCATCCTCACTCCACCATCCTCACTCCACCATTCTCACTCC
>OX387255.1:1620736-1630736 GCA_947562095.1 Branchellion lobata | reverse complement strand
CTGTTGCTGTTTTTTGTTTAGTTATGTTTTTGTTGTTGTTGTTGCTGTTGTTGTTTGTTGTTTGGTGAAGTTGTTTTTGTTATTGTTGTTTTTGTTGTTGTTGCTGTTGTTGTTAATTTTTGTTTGTTGATCATAGATATGTTTTCTGTTGTCGTTGTCACCGTTTTTGACGTTTGTTGTTTTTGTTATTTCTGTTTTCTTTTGTTGTTGTGTTGTCCAAGTTTCTATGTTGTTGTTGTGGTTTGTTGTCCTTGTCACTATAATCATCCATGTTGTATTTGTTGTTGTTAGTGCCATGGGTTTTGCTACCATAGTCAATGCTCTTATTTTTGATTTTGTTTTTGTGGTTGATGTTGTTTTGTTGTTGTTATTTCTCTTGTTGCTGTTGTTTTGTTGTTGTTATTTCTCTTGTTGATGTTGTTATTGTTGTTATTTCTTTTGTTGATGTTGTTATTGTTGTTATTTCTCTTGTTGATGTTGTTATTGTTGTTATTTCTTTTGTTGATGTTGTTTTGTTGTTGTTATTTCTCTTGTTGATGTTGTTATTGTTGTTATTTCTCTTGTTGATGTTGTTATTGTTGTTATTTCTTTTGTTGATGTTGTTTTGTTGTTGTTATTTCTCTTGTTGATGTTGTTATTGTTGTTATTTCTCTTGTTGATGTTGTTATTGTTGTTATTTCTTTTGTTGATGTTGTTTTGTTGTTGTTATTACTCTTGTTGATGTTGTTATTGTTGTTATTTCTCTTGTTGATGTTGTTTTTGTTGTTATTTTTTGTTATTGATGTTTTTAAAGTTTTTTCTGCTGTTGATGTTGTTGTTGATGTTGTTGTTGTTGTTGTTTTTGTTGTTACGGCTCTTTTTATCACCATTAGGTTGTTGTACGCTTGTTTTTGACGATGTATTGGTTGTTGTTGAGCCTGGCTTTGTTTATCGTTGTATTAAGGCTGTTTATCGTGTTGTAGTAGTCTGCGATTATTTTGTTTCTGTAGAAGAGTTTTTATAATTTTTTTATAATTTTTTTTTCCTAATTTTTCCGTACCTTTAGTTTTTTCGTTTTTGTTATATATTTTTTTGTAGTTTTTTGTTTGGATTTGTTTTTGAACGAACTTTTATTTTCGTTTTATTTTTTTTTGTGAAATTGTTTTGCAGTTTTGTTTTATATATTCCAAAAGTTTTTTCTCCGATGACTTTTTGTTCTTTGTTATTAAACTTTTCCATTTTGACTTTTCAGATTTCTTTCTTTTTCCAAATTTCAAAAATCGATAAGAGAGCAATATAAGATTTTTATGGAAACGCACGCATACACACACACACACACACACACACACACACACACACACACACACACACACACACACACACACACACACATACATACACACACACACACACACACACACACACACACATACACACACACAAACGCACATACACACACACGCACAAAAGCACATACACACACACCCACACACACACCCACACACACACACACACCCACACACACACACACACACACACACATAAAAAGACAATAAAGAAGTGTTGACGACAATGACGAGAAGATGTTCTTGGAAAAGTTCAAAAATTTAATTTCAGAAATATTAAATTTTTGATTAATTAAATATTTAAATAATTAAAAAAAAATTATTTTTTTAATTACAAAAATTCTTCTCTCAATAATCTTAAGAATGAGTAACTTTCCAACTAACCTGGTTTTGGTACTATTAATTATAATTAATCATAATTAATTATAATCAACTATCAACTATAATTAATTATAATTGATCATAATTAATTATAATTAACTATAATTAACTATTGTTAGTTATAATTACTTATCATTAATCATAGTTAGTTATACTTAATTATAATTAACTATAGTTTATTATAATTAATTATAATTAATTATAATTAATTATAATTAATTATAAATTATGAGCTAAAAAAGAATAATACTTTAAATAGGAAATGAATCAATTAAAAGATGTGAAGTCATCATTTAATTACAAAATATAATTATTTAATTATAAAATATAATAATTTAATTACAAAATATAATATTTTAATTACAAAATATTATAATTTAATTATAAAATATAATATTTTAATTATAAAATATTATAATTTAATTATGAATAATAATTATTCAAATATGAAGTATATTAATATACAAAGATATGGAATAATATACAAAGATATGAAATAATATACAAAGATATGAAATAATATACAAAGATATGAAATAATATACAAAGATATGAAATAATATACAAAGATATGAAATAATATACAAAGATATGAAATAATAAACAAAGATATGAAATAATACACAAAAATATAAGAGAATACACAATAATAGAATATAATATACAATACTCTAAAATAATTTACAATAGTATAACTAATGAAATAATAAAAAATATGGTTAAATAACACAATAATATAAAATATTATGAAATATTATGCAATAAAATGAAAAAAAAAAAAAAAAATTCAGCAAACTGTCATTCATGTCCAGTCAGCTGATAGCATTAAGAAATGCCAGAACTAAGCTAACAAGATTTCTGTGTGTGTGTGTGTGTGTGTGTGTGTGTGTGTGTGTGTGTGTGTGTGTGTGTTCCCCGCTATAGAACTCGAAATTCTATAACTGTTTGCGTAAAAAATGCTTCAAAAACAAAGAATATAAAATTTATGATTGGAATGCAAAGAATAGAAAATGTATGGAGACCTTGCAAAGAACAGTGTGCCTGTTACAAAGGAGAAAGGCGTGGAAATTGAAGAGAAGGCAGTTCACCACTCTTCCAGAACATTCCATCCACATCCTTCTCTTTCCATTCTTGTCATCCCATCCCATCCCATCCCTCCCATCACGACCTTCTTCTTTCATTCTTGTCATCCCACCCCCCATCCCATCCCATTCCATCCCTCCCATCACGACCTCTTTCTTCCTTTCTTGTCATTCCATCCCCCCATCCCATCCCATCCCATTCCATCCCTCCATCACGACCTCCTTCTTCCATTCTTGTCATCCCACCCCCCATCCCATCTCATCCCATCCCATCCCATCACGACCTCCTTCTTCCATTCTTGTCATCCTACCCCACCCCATCCCATCCCACCCCATCACGGCCTCTTTCTTCCATTTTTGTCATTCCATCCAATCCCATCCTTCTCCTCCATTTGTGTCATCCTTTTGAACCTTCTATCATTCCATCTCACATTCCGTTCTTTCTACAACACCCGTTTCTCTCATTGCCTCCTTCACTATCTCCCAACTCACCTCCTCCTTCACTATCTCCCAACTCACCTCTTCCTTCACTATCTCCCAACTCACCTCCTTCTTCACTATCTCCCAACTCACCTCCTCCTTCATTATCTCCCAACTCACCTCCTCCTTCACTATCTCCCAACTCACCTCCTCCTTCACTATCTCCCAACTCACCTCCTCCCTCACTATCTCCCAACTCATCTCCTCCTTCACTATCTCCCAACTCACCCCCTCCTTCACTATCTCCCAACTCACCTCCTCCTTCACTATCTCCCAACTCACCTCCTCCTTCACTATCTCCCAACTCACCTCCTCCTTCACTATCTCCCAACTCACCTCCTCCTTCACTATCTCCCAACTCACCCCCTCCCTCACTATCTCCAAACTCACCTCCTCCCTCACTATCTCCCAACTCACCTCCTCCCTCACTATCTCCCAACTCACCTCCTCCCTCACTATCTCCCAACTCACCTCCTCCCTCACTATCTCCCAACTCACCCCCTCCCTCACTATCTCCAAACTCACCTCCTCCCTCACTATCTCCCAACTCACCTCCTCCCTCACTATCTCCAAACTCACCTCCTTCTTCACTATCTCCCAACTCACCTCCTCCCTCACTATCTCCCAACTCACCCCCTCCCTCACTATCTCCAAACTCACCTCCTTCTTCACTATCTCCCAACTCACCTCCTCCTTCACTATCTCCCAACTCACCTCCTCCTTCACTATCTCCCAACTCACCTCCTCCTTCAGTATCTCCCAACTCACCTCCTCCTTCACTATCTCCCAACTCACCTCCTCCTTCACTATATCCCAACTGACCTCGTTTGTTTCAACTAGCTTATAATCCTTTATACCTGACTTTCTCAATGACTTTCACACGCCTCAGTGTCTTGATTTGGCGCTTCACAAATGGAATTTATTGTTTTTGCTATTTTTATACATAATAATAATAATAAAATAATAATAATAGGAATTATTGTTTTCATTTATTTTTTGATTATTATTTTTATTATCGCATCTTAACACATCGCATCCTTCACCTAATCCCACATCATCACATCCTTTCTTCCCATCTCATTCCATCCAACCCTTTCTTAATAAAAAAATAATAGTGATAATAATAATAATAATAATAATAATAATAATAATGATAATAATAATAATAATAATAATAATAATAATAATAATAATAATAATAATAATAATAATAATAATAATAATAATAATAATAATAATAATAATAATAAAATAATAATAATTATTATTATAATAATAATAATGATAATAAAAAATAAAAAAGAAATAATAATAATAGAAATAATAATAATAATAATAATAATAATAATAATAAAAATAATAATAATAATAAATAATAAAATAATAATAATAATAATAATAATAATAATAATAATAATAATAAAAATAATATAAATAATAATAATAATAATAATAATAATAATAATAAAAATAAAAATAATATAAATAATAATAATAATAATAATAATAATATAAATAATAATAATGAGAATAATGATAATTCTTCAATTTATTGAGTAAATTATTTTTTCAAGTTTTTTTTATTCAAATTTTTTCACTTTTCATTTCTTCATTCATTAACTTTTTTTCGTTTTTGGAACTTCAAATAGAGATACAATGATATGCGAGGACGTTATGAAAGCTATGCTGATTTTATCAAAGCACCATCAATCACACATCCACAAGGACACATACAAACACACAAGCACACAAACATACAAACACACAAACACACACATACAAGCACACAAACACATATACGCAAAGCATACACGTATACATACTCAATGATGTATGTACAAACATACACAAAACATCCCCACACACCTCTCTGGCACCCCCCGACACACACACACACACACACACACACACACACACACACACACACACACACACACACACACACACACACACACACACACACACACACACACACACACACACACACACACACACATACTCACACACACAAACATACACACACACGCACAAGCATACACACACACAGACACACACGTCAAATCGATCATTCTTTCATCGATGTTCACACCCCGACTGGTGATAATTAGTGTTTTATTGTGTGTAAAGTACTAGAAGTAATGTATCGTAGTAGTAGTAGTAGTAGTAGTAGTAGTATTATTATCATTATTAGTAGTAGTAGTAGTAGTAGTAGTATTATCATTATTATTATTATTAGTAGTAGTAGTAGTAGTAGCAATAGTAGTAGTAGCAGTAGTAGTAGTAGTAGTAGTAGTAGTAGTAGTAGTAGTAGTAGTAGTAGTAGTAGTAGTAGTAGTAGTATTATTATTATTAGTAGTAGTAGTAGTAGTAGCAGTAGTAGTAGTAGTAGTAGTAGTAGTAGTAGTAGTAGTAGTAGTAGTAGTAGTAGTAGTAGTAGTAGTAGTAGTAGTAACAGTAGAAGCAATTAAAAGTGTTGATAGTTGGACGTTGTTTCACAGCGATGATTAATTGTTTACAAATGGTGATGACGTAGGTACAACAACAACAACAACGAAAACACGTCATGAGTGATGCCTCAATAATTTGGTGTCAGTTAATCATTACAAATGCATAAAAATATTTGTATGTGTGTTTGTTTCTATGTTTGTATGTGTGGTTGTGTCTGTTTATTTCTCAGTTTGTATGTGTGGTTGTTTCTGTTTTTTTCTATGTTTGTATGTGTGGTTGTGTCTGTTCATTTCTATGTTTGTATATGTGGTTGTATCTGTTTTATAATCTTATTTTTTTGTACACGTTTGTAGGGTTATCTTTATGTGTGTGTTTGTATGTGGTTTTGTATAGTGGTACGTTTGTTTATTTGTATGTTTTTTGTATGTGGTTTTGTATAACAGTGTTCATGTTTATTTATTTGTGTGTTTGTTTATCTAATTACGTTCAGACAATTGTTTACAACTGACACATAGATCAAATACAATTTATGAAGTCTAATTATGAAGCGCCAAAAAAAGATGAAACGTCAAACACACACACCACACACACACACACACACACACACACACACACACACACACACACACACACACACACACACACACACACACACACACACACACACACACACACACACACACACACACACATACACACACAAACACACACACAAACACATAAACACACCAACACATAAACACAAAAACACACACACACACACACACAAACACACGCACACACACACACACACCCACACACACACACACGCACGCACACACACACACACACACACACACGTTTCCGCAAAGGTTTTATTGCATGTTGTAATTTTTCAATTGCGCCATGGTGACCACAGCTTTTTAAGGCATTTGTTTATGTGTTGTTGTTGTTGTTGTTGTTTGTGTTGTTGTTGTTTTTGTTGTTGTTTGTGTTGTTGTTGTTTTTGTTGTTGTTTGTGTTGTTGTTGTTTGTGTGTTGTTGTTGTTTGTGTGTTGTTGTTGTTTATGTGTTGTTAATTTTTAGTGGCTGTTATTGTTTTTTCAGTGTTTTGTTGTTGGTTTTTGTGTGTTGTTGCTAATGTGTTGTTTTTGTTTATTTATGTGTTGTGATTCATCTGTTATTGTTGTGCATGTATTGTTGTTGTTCATGTGTTTTTATTTCGTTTATGTGTTGTCTGTGTTATCTGTGTGTAATTGTCATATACTGTTTTAAATACGTCAGTTTTGTTTGTGTGGTTTTATTGTTGTTGTGTCGTTGTTTTTCTGTGTTTTTAATCATTAATTTTTTATTTCTTTTTTACAAGCGTTTTTCGTTTTTTTAAATTTGTTTGCGTTTTTTGGTTACAAATTGTTCGGGTTTGTAGTGATATCGGTTTTTGTTTTTCAATAGTTTTTTTGTAGATTCTTTTGCATTGTTTTTGTTATTGTTCATTTTTCTCGATTTGTGTTTGTAAAGTGTTTTTAACACGAGTTTTTTTTGTTTTTTTATTCTTTTTGTTGAGTTTTTCAAAATTTTTTACACCCTTTGTTTCTTTTTGACTCACAAATAAAAATAAATTTTGAAAAAATCTTCTCAAAAAACTTTGAAAAAAAAATCAAAACTTTGGAATCCTCTTTTGTGAAATGGAATTGTTAAACAACTGTTTGAAAAAAAAAAAAACTAAAAAGTAGTTGAAACTATCGAAAGTAGTTTGAAAAAAATGTTTTTTTTCCAATTTTGGAGTGAATTAAAAATTCAGTATAATAATGTTTTGACGACTTCGAATAAAAGAGTTTTTTTATTAAAAAAAAAACAAATTTGAAAAATTTTTCTGAAGTAAATATTTATTTGGAAAAATAAAAAACAAATGATTGAAAGAAGGAGATTTAAAATGGAAAAAAGTGAGATTAAAAATTTTTTAATAAAAATAAAAACCAATGAAAAAACAAATAAATGATTTTGAGAATAATTAAAAAAAATATTAAAATATTTTAATTAAAAAAAATTTTAATATAAAAAAAAAATGTTTAAAATAGTGAGTTTTTGTTTTTTGGAAAAATTTTCAAAATTATTTTGGAAAAAGCGTCAAAAATCATTTAATAAAAAAATAAAGATTAATGAAAAACAAAATTGAAACTAAAAAAAATATTGTTTTTAAAATTGAAAAAAAATTAAATTAAAAAAATATATTTTAAATTGAAAGAGTTTACTAGTAAACTTGATTAAAAAAAAGAAAAAAAAAAGATTATTAAACATAGGTAAAAATTACAACATTTTTTTTTCCTATTTCCACAACAAAAAATGATTTTATTTTTTTTATAAAACTGCAAAACAATATTTTACAACCAAAAATTATATTTTAAAAAAATCAAAAATAATCTGAAAAGGAAAAAAAAAGAAAAATCAATATCACTAAAAAAAATTAATTTAAAAAAAGAATATTTTTAAATTGAAAAAAGATGAAAAATACATTTTTAAACAAAAAAAACTCCAAAAAAAGAGTTTTCAATTTAAAAAAAAAATTCAAAAGAAGTTTTTATTCGGCAAAACAAATCAAAAAATGGTTTTGGAAGACAGCGAAAGGAAGTGGAAAAACCATACATTGTCATTCCGCCATCCGATGCCTTGACTCCTCAAATTTATTTCTTACAAAAAAAAATTTAAAAAATTTTTTTCCAAAAGTTTTTTTTAAAAAATAGCTTTCAGAATTTTTTTATCTGCAAGTTAAACAAAATTTTTGTGAAAAATACTTTTTGCTCGGTGTTAATTTTGTAAAAAAGTATTTTTTTTCAATTTTTTCGTTCAAATGATTTTGATTTTTTCGTATATATATTTTTATCACAAAAAAACTTGGAAATAAAAAATAAAAATTCATATCGAGTTTTTTTCGGAGGTTCTTCAGATACATAAAAAAAAATTTTTTGTGAAAAAAAAAATTCAAAATCGAGAAAGAATATTTTTTGACTCATGGACCACCCTAAAAAGATGTCATTTTCAATTTCAATTCACTTTTCTCATTAAAAAAACTGTTGATGTTTTTTTTTTTCAAAGATTTTCAATTCAAATCTTTTTTTCCAACCTTTTTTTCAATTATTTTGTTTATTTTCAAATTTTTTAAAATTTACTTTGGTCCGAATGCTGTTACGATTCATTTATTTAGCTCTTATTTTCTTTCTTTTTCAATCATCATCATCGTCGTCGCATGCTTCTCTTACGTTCAATCTATCAACCATCAATCACTCACTTCATTAGTAAAGCAAGCGTTCAACCCAATTAATTATCAACCAATTACTCACTTAGCGCCATTGATCTTTCATCAACCAGTTAATTATTGGATGAAATTACAATTGAAGTAGAAAAAAAAGTCATTAACTCAGCAATGAATCGACCATGTCCTTCGTGGAACATTCAAGACCAATCGTTCAACCACCCACCAACCAACCCACCCACCCTTCTAGCCCAATTACCCACCCACCCTTCTGACCCACCCACCCACCCTTCTAACGCACCAACTCACCCACCCTTCTAACCCACTCACCCACCCACCCTTTTAACCCACTCATTCACCCACCCTTCTAACCCACTCACTCACCCACCCTTCTAACTCACTCACCCACCCACCTTTCTAACTCACTCACCCACCCACCTTTCTAACCCACTCACCCACCCACTCTTCAGATCCATTCACCCACCCACCTTTCTAACCCACTCACCCACCCACTCTTCAGATCCATTCACCCACCCTTCTAACCCACTCACCCACCCACTCTTCAGATCCATTCACCCACCCACCTTTCTAACCCACTCACCCACCCACTCTTCAGATCCACTCACCCACCCACTCTTCAGATCCATTCACCCACCTTTCTAACCCACTCACCCACCCACTCTTCAGATCCATTCACCCACCCACCTTTCTAACCCACTCACCCACCCACTCTTCAGATCCATTCACCCACCCTTCTAACCCACTCACCCACCCACTCTTCAGATCCATTCACCCACCCTTCTAACTCACTCACCCACCCACTCTTCAGATCCGTTCACCCACCCTATTTTTGACCCATTCACCCACTCCCCCTTCTGATCACTAAACAACACATCCGCCCACCCACTCAACTATCCAATCACCCATCACCACATAAATTCACTACTCCCAATCATTCTCCCTAGCAACCGATCCTCCCTAGCAACTGATCCTCCTTAGCAACCACTACCACCACCAACTCTTGACTACCGTTTTGTGTACTTTGCTTAAACAAA
>OX387255.1:1598236-1605736 GCA_947562095.1 Branchellion lobata | reverse complement strand
TGGAGGGATGAAAGAACGAATGGATGGATGTAAGAACAAGGGATAGATGGATGAATGGATGGATGGATGGATGGATGTTTGGATGGATGGATGAAGGGATGGATGGAAGAACAATGAATAGATGGATGGATGGATGAATGAATGGACGGATGGAGGAATGGATGGATGGATGGATGGATGGAAAGATAGCTGACTTGATTGATCGATGTGTCATCAAATGTGTGAGCAAAATCAAAGTTATACGATTTTATTTTTTAATTTAACGTTTTCAAAAATAATTTTCAATGATTTGAGTGTGTGGAAGAGTGGTCTGAAGTGATGGATGGAAGAAGATTGAATGAAGAAAAAATGAATAAAAAATTGAACGAATGGATGGATGGATGGTTGAGTGAATGAATAAATATGAAAATGAAGAAGAAGAAAATGAAATAGAAAAATGAACGACTGAATGAATGATTGAATGAATGGAAAATGAATGAAAGACGGAAAAAAAGGACAATTGGATGGGAAAAGAATGCAAAAAAACTGACGGAAGAATTCAATGAATAGATGTGTTGTGTGAATGAATATGTGAAAAATTAGTTTAGAGAATAATAAAAATGATTAAAAAAAAAAAAAGAAAAAAAAGGAAGAAAGAAAAAAAAGGAAGAAAGAGAGAAAGAATGAAAAAAAGAAAGAGAAGAAAGAAAAGAATGAATGAATGAAAAAATGGGCTCCTTCCACACCTTCGAGAGGCTTCCCACCACGCCTGCGGAGAGCCTGCAGATAATGTATGAGTGCTTGCATGCTGGTTCTCCGTCTGTCGTGGTCACGTGACTGCGTGGAGGAAGGGGAAGAGGAAGAGGAGGAAGAAGAGGAAAAAGAAGATGAGGAAAAACAAAAAGAACAAAAAAAACAAGAGTAGGAGAGGGAGGAGAGAGAAGAAAAAGAGGAGAAGGAGTAGTAGGAATAAAGAAAGAAGAGGAAAAGGATGAAAAGAAAGAGAAAAAAAAGAAAAGAAAAAAAATGAAGTAGTAGTAGTAGTAGTAGTAGTAGTAGTAGTAGTAGTAGTAGTAGTAGTAGTAGTAGTAGTAGTAGTAGTAGTAGTAGTGGTAGTAGTAGTAGTAGTAGTAGTAGTAGTAGTAGTAGTAGTAGTAGTAGTAGTAGTAGTAGTAGTAGTAGTAGTAGTAGTAGTAGTAGTAGTAGTAGTGGTAGTAGTAGTAGTAGTAGTAGTAGTAGTAGTAGTAGTAGTAGTAGTAGTAGTAGTAGTAGTAGTAGTAGTAGTAGTAGTAGTAGTAGTAGTAGGAGTAGTAGTAGTAGTAGTAGTAGTAGTAGTAGTAGTAGTAGTAGTTGCGGTGGCGTTTTGAAGGCAGTTCGTTACATTAGGCGAGGAGAGAACAAACAGAGCTTTACAAGGCGCAATCAAGAGGCTTCAAATGGTTTTTTATTGCAGAAGATTCGCATAAAAAGATTTAAAAACATAAAACAAAAATAAAAAAAACAACAAAAGAAATCAACCATGAACAAAAAACAACAAAGAAGTATAAACAGGAACAAGAAACAACGAAGAAGTATAAACAGGAACAAGAAACAACAAAGAAGTATAAACAGGAACAAGAAACAACAAAGAAGTATAAACAGAAACAAGCTACAATAATTACAGAAGATTAAAACAATAAAAAACAAAAAAAGGATAAAAAACAATAAAAAAAACAATTAAAAAAAACAAAAAAGTAAAAAAAAGTATAAAGAACAAGAAAGGAAACATACAAAAGTAAGAAAAAGTGAAAAGAACTCAAACAAACGAAGATGTTGAAAAAACAAAGAAGACTCCTTTTTTAACTTTTTTTTTCTATTGTTTTTACTATCGTTTCAATTGTTGTTGTTGTTGTTGTTTGTCGTTGTTGGTGTCGTTGTTGTTTGTCGTTGTTGTTGTTGTTGTCGTTGTTGTTGCTGTCGTTGTTGTTGTTGTTTGTCGTTGTTGTTGTTGTTGTTGTTGTTGTTGTTGTTGTTGTTTGTCGTCGTTGTTGTTGTTGTTGTTGTTGTCGTTGTTGTTGTTGTCGTTGTTGTTGTTGTTTGTTGTTGTTTGTTGTTTGTCGTTGTTGTTGTTGTTGTTATTGTTGTTGTGGATATTTTGTTTTTGTTGATGTCAAGTTTTTTAGAAATGTTTCGTTTTGAATCTGTTTGTTTTCAATTTTCAGTCAAAAACCCCCTCAAACCTCCTCTTGCTATTGCAATCTTTTCAATTATTTTTTCTTTTTCTCATTTTCACCTCTTTTTTTTTCTCATTTCCAGAAGTTACTTTTTCTTCTCTATCTCCCACCACTTCTCCTTTTCATTCTTTCATTCTTTCACCAATTTCCTTCTTTCATTCTTTCACCAATTTCCTTCTTTCATTCTTTCACCAATTTTCATTCTTTCATTTTTTCACCAATTTCCTTCTTTCATTCTTTCACCAATTTTCTTCTTTCATTTTTTCACCAATTTCCTTCTTTCATTCTTTCACCAATTTTCTTCTTTCATTCTTTCACCAATTTTCTTCTTTCATTCTTTCACCAATTTCCTTCTTTCATTCTTTCACCAATTTTCTTCTTTCATTCTTTCACCAATTTCCTTCTTTCATTCTTTCACCAATTTCCTTCTTTCATTCTTTCACCAATTTCCTTCTTTCATTCTTTCACCAATTTTTTTCTTCCACCCTTCCACCACCCTTTCTTCCATCACTCAACTTCTTCTTCCACTTCTCTTTTATACCCTTCTTCCATCACTCCGCCACCTTTTCACGCCCTAGAAGTCCATTTAGAACGTCATGACTGCCCTCAGTGGGACTTGAACTGAAGCTGGAATGTTGCCACTTTGGTCGTTGTTGGTACTATTAATAATAGTTCTCCAATTTAATAAAAGTATTGTTTAGAAAAATAAATAAATAAACAATTAAAGAAATAAAAAAAACAAAAATAAGAATAATTTTAATAATAAAAGCAGTAGAAAACAAGAATAAAACTAATTTTTTAAATCACAAGAAACTCAGACGTTAATATCCTCTTGCAGTGGTGATGATGATGATGATGATGATGATGATGATGATGATGATGATGATGATGATGATGATGATGATGATGATGATGATGGTGATGATGATGATGATGATGATGATGATGATGATGATGATGATGATGATGATGCTGATGATGGTGATGATGATGATGATGATGATGATGATGATGATGATGGTGATGATGATGATGATGATGATGATGATAAAGATGATAAAGAGGAAGAGGAGGAGAAGAAAAAAAATTAAAGAGGCGAAGAAGGAAGAAAAGAAAAAAAAAGAAGAAAGAGAAGGAGAAGGAAGAGGATGAGGAGAAGGAAAAGAAGAAAACGACGATGATGATGGAGCTTATTATGATTATAATTTTAATTATTTTCATTAACACATCGAATAATAATGATTCCAAATACCTCGGTCACGTGACACAAACACCCCCCCACAACCTCCGCAGGGTCGACACTGCCATCTTTGAGAAAAAATCTAACAACAAAAATAATAATAAAATTACTGACAATAATAATAACAATAATAAAATAAAAAAGATTATTAACAATGATGATGACGATGATGATGACGATGATGATGACGATGGTGACGATGATGACGATGATGATGAAATCAAAACTTTTAAATATGCCGAATACGCGTTGTACAACAATTTTGAAATGATAAATGACAACAATAACAACAACAACAACAACAACAACAACAACAACAACATGTACAAAAACGAAAAAAGCCACAACGAAAAAAACAACGGAAACGGAAACAGCAACAACAACGGAAACGGCAACAACAGCAACACCAAAGAAAACAACAGCCAGAGCAAAAATAACAACAGCAGTAACATGTTGATAACAGCAACGGGGCGCTTGCTGTTGCGTGTTGCAGCTGAAGCAGCTGGAGTCTTCAGCTGCCAGGTCTCCAACCAGGTTGCTGTGGTGACCAGCAGCTACAACTACGTGGTCGCTGTTGCTGCTGCTGTTGCTGGAGGGAGTGGTGGTAGTGATGGTGGTGCTGGTAACAACAGTATTACTTTCAAAAATAACAGTACTAGTATAAGTGGTGGCGGTAGTGGTGGTAGTAGTGGTGGTGGTGGTGGTGGTAGCGGTGGTAGTGGTGGCGGTGGTGGTGGTGGTGGTGGGGGTAGTGGTGGTGGTAGTGGTGGTGGTGGTGGTGGTGGTGGTGGTGGTGGTGGTGGCGGTAGTGGTGGTGGTGGTGGTGGCGGTAGTGGTATCAGCAGTAAAAGAGTAGGATGGAGTGAAAGACGAGAAAACCACACACACGAATATCTTCGCGTCAACCGAGGTACGACCAAAATCATTTCATAACCACTTCCCATCAAAAACACCTGCCTTAGTTATTAAACAACTCAACCACCCATTCAATCGTGTCGTTAGTCATTTAACCAATCAAATCACTTCATTTAATTATTTCACATAATTAATTAACCAATCAAATCAAATCATTTAATTATTTCATTCAATTAATTAACCAATTAACCAATTAAACTATTTAATTAACCAATTAAACTATTTAATTAACCAATTAAACTATTTAATTAACCAATTAAACTATTTAATTAAGCAATTAACCAATTAAAGTAGAGTTTGAATCAACTGTGCAAACACTCACCTCCTCTTTCTCCTTCAAACGTCGTGAAATGACGCTAACGAATTCATATAATAATAATAATAATAATAATAACAATAATAATAATAATAATAATAATAATAATAATAATAATAATAATAATAATAATAATAATAATAATAATAATAATAATAATAATAATAATAATGATAATAATAATAATAATATTAATTTTAATAATAATAATAAAAATAATAGTAATAATAATAATAATAATAATAATAATAATAATAATAATAATAATAATAATAATAATAATAATAATAATAATAATAATAATAATAATAATAATAATAATAATAATAATAATAGTATTAATAATAACAATTATAATTAAAAAAAAAAAAAATAGTAATAATAATAATAATAATAATAATAATAATAATAATAATAATAATAATAATAATAATAATAATAATAATAATAATAATAAAATAATAATAATAATAATAATAATAATAATAATAATTAAAAATTAAAAATAATAATAAAAAAATTTGAAAAAATAAAATAAAACTAATAGTAATAATGTAAAGGGTTTGAATAAAATTTGTTTTCATGAAACAAAAATAAAAATATTAAAAATATTAAAAATATTAAAAATATTAGAAATATTAAAAATATTAAAAATATTAAAGGAATTATTTAATTAATAAACAATAAAAACATAAATAATTCAAAATAAAATAAAAATAATAACAAAAGATGAATAATAAAGAATAAAATAATAATAATAATAACAACAATAAATATGATAACAAACAAATGAATAATAAAAGTGACAATGATAACAAAAGGCTGCTGTTTTGGCGTGAGGATGATTATCATGACCTGGAGTGACGTCATAAAGGAGATAATAATGAATTCTTTAATCTCTGCTCCCCTATCTCAAGACAATAGACTCTTTTTGTTGTTGTTTTTATGTTGCTGTTTTTGATGTTGTAGTTGTTGTTTTGATTTTGTAGTTGTTTTGATGTTTTTGTTGTTGTTTTGATGATGTTGTTGTTGTTTTAATGTTGTTGTTGTTGTTGTTTTGATGATGTTGTTGTTGTTTTTGATGTTGTAGTTGTTGTTTTGATGTTTTTGTTGTTGTTTTGGAGTTGTTGTTGTTTTGATGATGTTGTTGATGTTTTGAAGTTGTTGTTGTTTTGATGTTGTTGTTGTTTTGATTTTGTTGATTTTTTGATGATGTTGTTGTTTTGATGTTGTTGTTGTTTTGCTGTTGTTGATGTTTTGATTGTTTAATATTTTCATTTAGTTGTTTTTGTTGCTTCGTTTTGTTGTTTTTTTCTAATGTTTTCGATGTCTTGGTTCCAGTGTTGTGATTGTTTTTTATTTTTTACTTACGTTTTAAGTCTGTTTTTTTTTATTTTTTTTTCTTTTTATCACTTTGATGTTTGTGATAACAAAAAAATAAAGCTAGAATTAAAAAAATCAATAGTTATGAACTTTTAATTAAAAAATTAAATAATAATAATAATAATAATAAAATTAAATTAAAAAAATTAAAAAATTAAATAATAATAATTGAAAAGTTAAAAAATATAAATTAAAAAAATAAATAAAAATAAATAAAAAATAAATCAAAAATAAATCAAAATAAATCAAAATAAATAAAAATAAATCAAAATTTTAAAAACTAATAATTAAAAACATAAATAATAATAAATGAGAATTTAAATAATAACAATTTAAATTTAAAAAATAATATTTCATCTTGGTCTTCAATCAATCCACCCTCCCACAATAATTCATTCATTTTGCATCAATTCTTTGTCTTCTTCTTTGTCACTTACAATACAATACAATACAATACAATACAAAAACAAATATTATTATAGTGGCATCAACCCCATAGAGTTTCGAGGCCACTCAAAAACGTCTATTATTAATCTATTGTGAAAAATTAAAAATTAAAAATCACTTCATTGTCACTTTGTTCTTTTTGTTTTTAATCTTTTTTTTTGTCATCTTATTCTATTCACTCTTTGTCTTTTTATTTCTTGGTTTCAAAATTCTGTGTGCCACTATAATACTATTCGTTTTGTATTGTATTTTTTTGTATTGTTTTGTATTGTATTGTTTTGTATTGTATTGTATTGTTTTGTATTGTATTGTTTTGTATTGTATTTTTTTGTATTGTATTGTTTTGTATTGTATTGATTTTTATTGTATTTTTTTTAATTGTATTGTTTTGTATTTTTTGGTTTTTTATTGTTTTGTTTCGTATTGTTTTGTTTTGTATTGTTTTGTTTCGTATTGTTTTGTTTTGTATTGTATTGTTTCGTATTTTGTTTGCCCCCTCTCTATTTTTTTCTTTTTCACATTTTTCTTCTTTTCTTTGTTGTCTCGTGTTTTTTAACTTCTCTTTTGTTCTTTTTATGATTTCTTTGTTATTCTTTTACAAGCCTTTTTGTCATTCTACTATTTTCATTTCCTGTTTTCATTTTCATTTTTTTATTTTTTCCTTTCACTCTCCATCTTGTTTTTTCTTTTTTTCTTTTTTTCTTTTTTCTCATTCATCATTCTTTCACTCTTACTTCCTCTCCCTATTCATCCATCTCTCATTTTGTCTCTTCTTCTTTGTTCTTTCCACATCACGTGGTCTTTTCTATTGTTGTCACGTGTTCTTGTGAACTTCACAAAAATAAATAATTTTATGACGTAATGTTTATAACATTAAGCCGATGGCGCCATATGGTTGCTCTGACGTCAAAGCCTCCTATGATGACGATGATGACGACATAATAATGACGATAATAAAATACAATAATTAACAAATTGTACCTTCATTCATGATGACAAAGTGTTTA
>OX387255.1:1590736-1593236 GCA_947562095.1 Branchellion lobata | reverse complement strand
GTATGAATGGAGAGGGGGATGGATGGATGAACAGATGGATGGATAAATGAACAGATGGATGGATGGATGAATAGATGGATGGATGGATGAACAAATGGATGGATGGATGAATAGACGGATGGATGGATGAACAGATGGATGGATGGATGAACAGACGGATGGATAAATGAACAAATGGATGGATGGATGAACAAATGGATGGATGGATGAATAGATGGATGGATAAATGAACAGATGAATGAACAGATGGATGGATGAATGAACAAATGGATGAATAAATGAACAGATGGATGAATAGATGAACAAACGATGGATAGATGAACGGTTGAAATAAGAAATTAGTGAATTGGACGTCTAAATTAACAGAAAGAGGAATGGGTGGATGAATGGATGAATGGATGGATGGATGAACGGACGATTGAATGAATGGATGGATAAATTGGTCGATGAATAGAGGGATGGATGGATGGGTGGATAGACGGACGGATGGATGGATGGATGGACGGATGGATGATTGGATGGATGGATAGACGGATGGATGAAGGAATGAATGGATGGATGGATGGACGGATGGATGAGCGGATGGATGGATGAAGGAATGAATGGATGGATGGATGAACGAATGGATGGATGAAGGAATGAATGGATGGATGGATGGACGGATAGATGCGAAGATGCTCAAGGAAGAGGTTACAGACAGGGTAATTGATTCATGCATTTGTTAATCACGGATGAAGGCTTGATTGGAGTGACAGATGGATGGATGAAAGTAGTGAGAAATGGATGGATAGATGAATAAATGGTTAGATGGATGGATGGATAGATGGATGGATGGATGGATTGATGGATGCATGGATGGATGGATGGATGGATGGATGGATGGATGGACGGATGGATGGATGGATGGATGGATGGATGGATGGATGGATGGATGGATGAATGGATGGATGAATAGTTGGATGAACAGATGGGTGGATGGGTCTCATTTTCCACTTTCAGCAGTCATCAATGATTTTTAGTGACGTCATAACAGGCAGCATTTTCATATTTTGTTTGTTGTCTTTTTATGTGTTTTGTTGTTGTTTATTGGCTCGAAAGAATCGTCATTCCTGTTCTTATTTTATCTTCTCATGTCCTTTCATGTTTGAAAAAAAATTGTCTATGTTTTTAGGTATATAATAAAAAAAATCTTTTAAATAAAGCCATTTATATCTATACTAGACTATATACAGATTATTTTTTCTTATATATTTTCAAATATTTCTCTCCATCACTATTAATATTTTTATAGATTTATTTATTTTTTTTTTATTTGGTATGTTTTTTTTCATGTTTTATTCTTCTCTTATTTTGTTTTTCAACTTTTTGACGTTCATTGCTTTCTTTTGTATTTATTTTCAAACCTTTCTTTGTTTCTTCGTTCTATTGTTCTTTGTTTCTTTGTTTTTTCGTTTTATTGTTCTTTGCTTCTTTGTTTTTTTCGTTGTATTTTTATTTTTCTTTGTTTTCCGTTGTATTGTTCTTTGTTTTTTTGTTTTCCGTTATATTGTTATTTGTTTCATTGTTTTGTTGTTATATTGTTTGGTGTTACATTGTTCTTTGTTTTCTTAATTAAGTGTTTTTTTATATATTTTTAATGTTTGTTGTTTCATTGTTTTTTGTTTCTTTGTTCCAGTCTTTGTTATGTTTTCATTGTTTTATAGATCATTGTCAAGTTTTTCCTTTCATTTAATTGTTTTTGTTACAAAGTTTATTTCTTTGTTTTCGTTTTCACAAACACGAATATTACTATAGTGGCATTAACCCCGTAGAGTTTCGAGGCCACTCAAAAACGTCTCATTATTAAAACTATTGTGAAAAATTAAAAATAGAATTAAATAAGTAAATAAATGAAAATAAAAATAAATTATTTCTAAAAAAGAAGAACAGTATTATTATTATGATGATGGGAATGATTTATTGAATAGGTAAGTCTTCAGAGATCGACAAAATGATTTTGTTGAACTTGAAGATTTCAAGCTGTTAGGCAGGTTGTTCCACAACTTAGGTCCGCTGACGCTGAACCTTCTTAATCCTAATGACTTGAGCTTGTGCTTGTTGGGAACAACGTCCTTTGACTTAGCCGATCTCAATCTTTGTTTTTCCGGCAGACTAGCAACTGGAACTTTTAATACCGTTTATTTTCTCAAAAGTTGATTGTTTTTTTTATTTTCTTAATTTCATTTTGTTTTTTTCTTTTTTTTTTGCTGCGTGTTTGTTTTTATATGTTTTCATTGACAAGTGTTCTGACATCAAACCGTTTTCTGACATCACCTCTTTTTCTACTCTTCAACCCCCCTCCCCCCCATCAAACCCCCATTCTCATCTTCTCCCCCTTCCTTCTCCATCAAACTCTCCTCTCTTTTTCTTTCTTAATGCTTTTTTCCACCAAACACCCGTTCCATCTTCTCACCCCTCCTCCACCCCACCACGCCTTCTTTATCAACACATCCTCCCCCAT
>OX387255.1:1580736-1583236 GCA_947562095.1 Branchellion lobata | reverse complement strand
GGTTGTGGTGGTTGTGGTGGTTGTGGTGGTTGTGGTGGTTGTGGTAGTTGTGGTGGTTGTGGTGGTTGAGGTGGTTGTGGTGGTTGTGGTGGTTGTGGTGGTTGTGGTGGTGAGAAAACGCATTGAACTTAAAGAGAAAATTTTAAAAATATTTAAAAAAGAAACTACAAAAAAAATTCAAACAATAAAAACAAAAATAAGTTACGTACAAATAAAAACAAAATTTAAGGAAAAATAAATATATGAAAACAAAGAGTATTGAATTGAAAAATGAATTTAAAAGAATAAATAAAAATAATTTCAAAAATAAGAAAAAAAACTTTTTTTTTAAATAAATTTGAACAAAATTTGTTAAAAATTAATGAGTAGATACATAAAAATGTAAAAAACAAACATGAAAAACGCAAAAAAACAACGAAGCATGAAGAAAAACAAAAAAGTACCAAAATGGCAACTTCCGGAAGTTTAAATTAAAATCTGGAAATGAAAACACGCTGCACTCAAAAAGTGAAATTGAAAAAACTGAAAAACCCATTAAAAACAACAATACAATAATAAAAAATACAAAATTATACAATACGCCAAAATACAATACAATATGCCAAAATTCAATACAATACGCCAAAATACAATACAATACGCCAAAATACAATACAATACGCCAAAATACAATACAATACGCCAAAATACAATACAATACGCCAAAATACAATACAATACGCCAAAATACAATACAATATGCCAAAATACAATACAATATGCCAAAATACAATACAATACGCCAAAATACAATACAATACGCTAAAATACAATACAATACAATGCAATCCTCTACAACTCTGGGCTGCCACTAGCATAGAACACCTAGCGAGATTTTTTCATTTTTTGTATTGTTATGTTGCTTGTCATGCCTTTGTTGCAAGGATGTTTGTCATTTCTTTGTTTTGTTTGTTATTTTTTTGTTTTTGTTTGTATTTCTTTGTTTTTGTTTGTTATTTCTTTGTTTATGTTTTTTATTTCATCGTTTTTGTTGCTACTTTTTTTATTTTGATTTCTTATTTCTTTGTTTTTGTTTGTTATCTCTTTGTTGCATTGATGTTTGTTGTTTCCTTGTTGTTTTTATTCTTTTTTTTGTTGTTGTTATTTCTTTGTTTCTTTTTTTCGTTTTTATTTTTAATATTTGTTTGTTTGTTATTTTGTTGTTTTCATTCATTTTTTGTCATTTGTTATTCCTTTGTTGTGTCTGTTCACTCCATCGTTCTTCATAATTTTTATTATTCTTTTTTTCTTTTATTATTTTTTTAATTCATCATTTTTATTTTTATTTTGATGTTTAATCATACTTTTTCGTTATTTTTATCTTTTTTTTGTTTTTTTTAATTTCTCTTCTGGTATTAATTTCACTTATTGTTATTTCTATTATGATATTAATCTCAATTATTATTATTTCTATTATGAGATTTACTTCGCTTATTATTATTTCTATTATGATATCAATTTTTTTTTCGTTTCATTGATTAACTTCATTTGTTGTTTTTTTTTTTTCAATTTTTTCATGTAGCATTTCAATAGTTTTGTTGGTTATTAAAGTATTTTTTAATTTTTATTTTTTCAATAAAATTTTTTATTTAATCATTATCTATTCTTCAACGTTGTTTAGTTTTTTTTGCAAAACTTGTTTTTGGGGGGAGATTTAAGTTTTGCTTTTTAGAAAAATTAATGAAACGTTTTTTATGTAGTTCTTTTCAAAGTGCAAAATACATCATGAGCCCGTGAAAGAAGTAAGGAAAAATACAAAAAAATGAAAAAAAATGAAAAAAAACAACAAATAAAATGAAATAAAAAACATAAAAATAAATTTAAAAAATAAAAACAAAATAAATTGAAAAAATAAAATAAAAACAAAAAAAATGAAATCAATAAAAACAAAATAAAATGAAAACAAAAAAAACAAAATAAAATGAAAACAAAAAAACAAAATAAAATAAAAAAAAACAAACAAAACTTAGAAAACAGAAAAAGGTCATAAAGAAAGTTATTTTTTCAAAATAAAATGGAGAAGTAAATTATATGAAATAAAGAAGATAAAATGAAAAAATAAAAAGTATAAAACAAAAAATAAGAAAAAAAAACGTCGAAAAACACTGAAAAATAAACAATGAGAAAAGTATAAAAAAAAGTAAAAAAAATTAAAAAAATTATGGAAAAAAAAGGAAAATTATAGAAAAAAAAAGAATAATGGAAAAAAAG
The DNA here is from genome assembly GCA_947562095.1 of Branchellion lobata. Classification (NCBI taxonomy): domain Eukaryota; kingdom Metazoa; phylum Annelida; class Clitellata; order Hirudinida; family Piscicolidae; genus Branchellion; species Branchellion lobata. Next base: position 1,580,986 of record OX387255.1, on the reverse strand, counting down.
AAGAAGAATGGAAAAAGTAAAAAAAATTATGAAAAAGTAAAATAATTTATGGAAGAAAAATTGAGAAGCATGAAAAACAGATGAGGAAGGACCTGCTGGGAGTATCAACAAAAAGAATATTATGGAAAAAAAAGAAAATAAAACTATGGAAAATAAATAATAATAATAATAATAATAATAATAATAATAATAATAATAATAATAATAATAATAATAATAATAATAATAATAATAATAATAAAATAATAAT
>OX387255.1:1568236-1575736 GCA_947562095.1 Branchellion lobata | reverse complement strand
GGTGAATGATGGAAAGAAGGAAAAAGGAGGAGTGAGGAGGAAGGGGAGGAGGGGGAGGAGGGGAAAGAGAGGAGTGGAGGGGGTGATGACCTTCTGGTACTTCAAAAAGTCAATGATTTCTTCCGACCACGTCAAGTGGGTAGCGTGTTTTTAATTTTGTAATTATTTCTAAAAAGTCAAATTTTTATTTTCTTTTTCAAAATAATTTTATCTTTCAATTCTAAAATTTTATATTTTAGTAAGTTTTCGTCATTTTAATTTTCGATTTATTTATTGTTTTCAAATTTCTTTTGTTTTTAAATTATTTTTTATTCAAATTTTGAATTCTTTTTCCAATTTTTTTTTCTCAGCTTTTCCAAAGTTACTTTGTCTATTATCTTTTTTCTTTTTTAAATTCTAATTAAATTCTCATCAAGATTATCTATCTGAATATTTTGAAACAAAAAAAACATTTGGCAGAGATTTGAAGGTCTTATCACCAGCTATCAACTTTTCTCATTTCCAAGAGCCTCTTATCTACTTTTCCTATCAACCGCCACTACCCCCCACCCATCTATTCTTTTTCTACCACCTTCCCCCGCTCATCCCCCTACTCATCCCCCCACTCATCCCCCCACTCACCCTCCACTCATCCCCCCACTCATCCCCCCACTCATTCCCCTACTCATTCCCCTACTCATTCCCCCACTCCTCCCCCCACTCATCCTCCCACTCATCCCTCTTTCCCTCACGACCGTCCTTCACCCACCCTTTCATCCACCCACTCATCCACTCACCCATCCACCCACCCATCCACCCACCCATCCACCCACCCATCCACCTACCCATCCACCCACCCATCCACCCACCCATCCACCCACCCATCCACCCACCCATCCACCCACCCATCCACCCACCCATTCAGCCACTCCCCCCAAACCACCCAGACATCCACTCACAACCTCCATTCCCCCTATCAACCATCCACTACAAACACAACTCACCATCCTCAACTCACCAAACACCCAAAACAACCACAAGTTCCATACCCGTCACTCACTCCCCCCTCTCCCCCAAAACCTCACAAACACCCTTTATAACCCTCCTCTATTCACCCACTTCAAATACTTTTCTGATCAAAGCTTTCCCCCAAAAAACTCTCAAACCCCACTCAACCCCCCCCCCCCATTTTTTCCAAGTTCACTTTCATCAATCTTTATACCCACCCACTAACTCATCCACTCGCCAGCCCACACTCCAACTCACCCAACCCTCCAACCCACTCATCTGCCAACCCACCTTTGATTCTTATCTTACAAACCTATCCAACCTACCCAAATTCTTTCAAAATTTCCACCTGCCTAATCCACCTACCTAATCCACCCACCCACCCACCTGCCTAATCTACCCACCCACCCACCTACCTAATCCACCCACCCACCTACCTAATCCACCCACCCACCCACCTACCTAATCCACCCACCCACCTACCTAATCCACCCACCCACCCACCTACCTAATCCACCCACCCACCTACCTAATCCACCCACCCACCTACCTAATCCACCCACCCACCTACCTTATCCACCCACCCACCCACCTACCTAATCCACCCACCCACCTACCTTATCCACCCACCCACCCACCTACCTTATCCACCCACCCACCTACCTAATCCACCCACCCACCCACCTACCTAATCCACCCACCCACCTACCTTATCCACCTACCTAATCCACCCACCCACCCACCTACCTAATCCACCCACCCACCTACCTAATACACCCACCCACCCACCTACCTAATCCACCCACCCACCCACCTACCTAATCCACCCACCCACCTACCTAATCCACCCACCCACCCACCTACCTAATCCACCCACCCACCTACCTTATCCACCCACCCACCCACCTACCTTATCCACCCACCCACCTACCTAATCCACCCACCCACCCACCTACCTAATCCACCCACCCACCTACCTAATCCACCCACCCACCCACCTACCTAATCCACCCACCCACCTACCTAATCCACCCACCCACCCACCTACCTAATCCACCCACCCACCTACCTTATCCACCTACTTGATCCGCCTACCTAATCCACCCACCCACCTACCTAACCCACCTACCTAATCCACCTACCTAATCCACCCACCCACCCACCTACCTAAGCCACCTACCTCATCCACCCACCCAATCCAACTCCTCCATCAAGATCTTGTTACAAAACACTGAACCCACCCACTCATTTTTTTCTCATCTACCCAACTTTCCTCAAAAGCCCCACCCACTCACTCCCTTTCTCAAAAACCTTACTCATTCACCCCCTTCTTCAAAAACCCCATTCTACCCTTTCCCCCAAACTACCCCCTCCCCCCCCCCCCCACTTTCAACCCCCCCCTCCCCACTTTAAACCCTCCCTCTTCCCCCCAGATATAAACTCTACAAGAACGGAACACTGCAAGTGTTGAATCTTTCGGGGGAGGACCAAGGGAAGTACACGTGTGTTGGGGTGTTGCCACAACAACAACAACAACAACAACAACAACATCAACAACAACAACAACCTTTTTTCCACCTTAAATACGTCACCACTGTGAATATAGCATGTGAGTTGCTGAAAGCTTCAGTTGTTGTTGTTGTTGTTGTTGTTGTTGTTGTTGTTCATCATGAGCTGACGTATTCAAGGGCAATGGCTTCCCATTGTCTCAATGGGAATCTATTTGTCTCTTATCCTTCGTTTTATACCTTTCATTTCATTTATGTTTTATCTATATATGTTTCCACCCTCCCAATCCACCCACCCTTCCAATCCACCCACCCTTCCAATCCACCCACCCACCCTTCCAATCCACCCACCCACTCATCCATTCCACCCACCCATCCATCAAATCCACCCACCCATCCATTCAATCCACCCACCTACCCTTTCAATCCACCCACCCATCCTTTCAATCCACCCACTCACCCTTTCAATCCACCCACCCACCCATCCAATCCACCCACCCACTCATCCATTCCACCCACCCATCCATCAAATCCACCCACCCATCTATTCAATCCACCCACCTACCCTTTCAATTCACCCACCCTTCCAATCCACCTACCCACCCACCCACCCACCCACCCATCCAACCAATCCACCCACCCATCCATTCCACCTACCCACCCATCCAGTCCACCTACCTACCCATCCACCCATGCACCCATCCACCCATGCACCCATCCACCCATGCACCCATCCACCCACCCACCCACCCACCCACTCATGCACCCATCTCATCCACTCCACCCATCCACTCCATTCTGCTTCCATTCCGCTACTTTTTGATCTTTTCCATTTGATGCAAAATGACGGTCGCATTACTCACCACTGCCAGTCCATTTATATCTGACAAAACTCAAAAAGTAGGCGCTATATAATTAATTTTTCTTTTTTATTGTCCACGTGAGGTCTTTAAAGATGGGAAAAGTTTAGAAACAAATTGATGGAAGATGAATGGATAAATGCATGGATGGATGCATGAATGGATGCAAGATGAATGGATAGATGCATGGATGGATGAATGAATGGATAGATGAGTGGATGCATGAATGGATGGATGAGTGGATGCATGAATGGCTGACTGGATGCATGGATGGAAAACTGAATAGATGGAAGAATGAATGGATGGATGAATTAAAAAGTTGAATTGATAAAAAGGTAGGTAAAATGATTAAAAAAAACTCATTTTGAATTTTTTCAATCATATGAAGACTTCTCTTTACATCCATCCATCCATTCATCCATCCATTCATCCATCCATTCATCCATCCATTCATCCATCCATTCATCCATCCATTCATCCGTTCATTTATCCATCCATTTATCCATTCATTCATCCATTCATTCATCCATTAATTCATCCATTCATTCATCCATTCATTCATCCATTCATTCATCCATTCATTCATCCATCCATTTATCCATCCATTCATCCATTCATTTTTGCAACTTTTTATCGATTTTTTATACAATCATTCATGCATGCATTTTTTCTTTTATCAGTCAATACAGGCATTCATCCTTTCGACCTTTGATCCATCCATGCATCATTTGTCAAATTATCCATACAACTGTTCATCCATCCATCCATGCATTTTTTTGTCAAATTATTTATCCAACTGTTTATCCATCCATCCATGCATTCATCGTGTGGTATCTAATCCACACAAGCCATGCCAGTCTCTTTTCATTGTTGCAGCACAATTGATGCCGTTGTCTTGACAACCTTTGTGCCAAAAGGGAAAAGCTCACAAAACAAAACTAATTGAAAACATAAAAAACTGGAAAATTGAAAAAAAATGACAAAAAAAACGGAAAAAAAACCCGAAAAATTAAAAAAAAAAACAGAAAAACTATTAAAAAAACAACGCTCTTTTGAATAGCATTTCCTCAGCAATAATTTGAAATGCTTGTAGGTTTTGTTAGAAAAAAACTTTTAAAAATTTTTTGAAAAAACAAAAAAAAACGTTTTTAAAAACAACAAAAAAACTTATTCCACATTGTTCAAAAACACAGTTTGGCACCTAATGCTGCCTAATCGTGTTTTGCTGTTTTTTTGTCATTTTGAAGTCAAATGTTTTTTTTTTAAAGTTTTTTTACAATTTTTTTTGTCAATTTGAAGTCAGGAGTGTTTTTCTGTCAATTCAAAGTCCACAGCTTTTTGTGTAAATTTAGAGTTTTAAAAAAACTATCTCGGAAAAATTTTTCTCAATTCAAAAATCAAAGTTAAGTTTTTCGACTATTTGATTGTGATGAAGAGGCAGTTTTTTTTCTATTTTTTCCTTATTTAAGTTTTTATTGTCGAATTGAAAGTTTTTTTGACTTTGAAAAAAAAATTACAGACCTGCAAGACTTGACAGGGGGGATGTTGGAGCCATCTCCTCTCCTTCCCCCCACCCTCACCCACTCTTTCCCCACCCTCACTCACTCTTTCCCCACCTTCACTCACTCTTTCCCCATTCTTCCATCTCCAAAAGATTCACCCCACAACGTCTCATCCTCTTTCCTCCCATCCTTTTCCCCTTCATCCTCTTCCCCCCCGTCTTCTTCCCCCCCATCTTCCCCCATTGTTCTCCCCATTGGATCCCCATTGAATCTCACTTGCCACCCTCCCCCGGCACAACCCCTTCCCTCTATCACGTTGGTGAATGTGGTGGTGGTGGTGGTGGTGGTGGTGGTGGTGGTGGTGGTGGTGGTGGTGGTGGTGGGGGTGGTGGTGGTGGTGGTGGTGGTGGTGGTGGTGGTGGTGGTGGTGGTGGTGGTGGTGGTGGTGGTGGTGGTGGTGGTGGTGGTGGTGGTGGTGGTGAATGTGGTGGTGATGGTGGGGGTGGTGGTGGTGATGTTGATGATAATGATGATGATGATGATGATGATGATGATGATGATGATGATGATGATGATGATGATGATGATGATGATGATGATGATGATGAGGATGATGATGAGGATGATGATGATGATGATGATGATGATGATGATGATGATGATGATGATGATGATGATGATGATGATGATGATGACGATGATGATGACGATGATGATGGGGAGGATGTGGAGGATGATAAAAATAAGGGATGACGGGAGATGATAGTTAAAAAAGGAGATTATAAAGTTATGGAGAGGGCGTTGGAAGTTGTGCTAATGAAGATGAGGAGGAGGAGGAAGAAGAAAAAATAAGAAAAAGAAGAAAAAAAGAAAAAGAAACGAAGAAAAAAAAAGAAAAAAGACATAAAAGAAGGAGAAGAAGAAGATGAAAAAAAAAGATGAAGAGGAGGAAGAAGAAAAAAAGAATGAAATTATAATGTTTATGATGCTGATAGCGCAAAAGGTCTGCACCACGCGTAATTCGTATGAAGTGAATATATAATGAGAATTGTTTATCCATTAAACAGTTTTTATTCAAAATGAAAATAAAAATAAAATTATGGAAATGAAAAAAATAAAAATAATATTATGAAAAAAAAAAAATAAAATTATGGGAATGAAAAAAAATAAAAATAAAATTTTTGTGAAACTGAAGATTTTTTCATGAATAAAAGATGTAATTAATAGCGAAAACAATTGAAAAAAATCAAAAAAGTCGAAATTTAAAATATTAATGAATTAAAATAAATCATAAAATAATAAAAAATAGTGAAAAAAAGAATAATAAAATCATTTTAATAATTAAATTTAAAAAATAAATTTTGTCAAGGTGGTTCAACCCCCAACAAAGAATTCTATTGGCTGATGACTCGGAGGGTTTGACCAGTGAAAAGCCAGATGTGAATCACGTGGAAGTGAAAAGCGTTGTGATTGGTGATCAAGGATGGTACACGTGTGTGGTGGAGAATGAAGCCGGAAGGAAAAGGATGGCTGTGGAGGTGATTGTAACAGGTGAAGAGGGGGTGTGGGAAATTGAGGGTTTGGGGGTTTTTGTGGGGTTTGGGAAACTTGTGGTATAGATTTTCAGTGGTTGTTTTTTATGGTTTTGAAACTCTACGGGGTTAATGCCACTATAATAATAGTTTTATTTGTTTGTATTGTATTGTATTGTTATGGTGTGTTTGTTTTCATGTGGTTCTGTGAAGTTGGGGGAAGGGGTGGGGTTAAGATGGGGACAATAGGGGGGGGGGGGGGAGTGGTGGTGTGGTGGCGCTGCGGAGGGGTGCTGTTAAGCTGGGAATAATGGGGGGGTGTGGTGATATTGGGGTGGGAGACTGTGTTTGTGGCAATCACCATAGTGATGTTGCACTGGTCTAACCTTTCACTACGGCCACCACATATACCCCAACTACATTGCTCCAACCATCCCACCATCATACCATTATCACACCAGCCACCACCATTATCACACCAGCCACCACCATTATCACACCAGCCACCACCATCATCACATCTCAACTACCACCACCTCACAAACCACTACCACCTCCAATCCCACATCATCAACACAGCCACAATCAGACCATCAATCAACCACCCACCACACACCACCATCCCCCTTCACCACCACACCACCCACCACACACCACCATCCCACTTCACCACCACAGCACCTCTAACCCACTCCATCATTCCACCCCACTACCCACCCCGCCACTACAGTGCCTCCAAAGGTGCAGCGCCTTTCAAGCGTGCAGACTATAAAGGAGGGAGACGAAATTAGACTGGAGTGTGCTTATGAGGGGAATGGGGGTGGTGGCGGTGGCAGTGGTGGTGGTGGTGGTGGTGGTGTTGGTGGTGGTGGTGGTGGTGGTGGTGGTGGGGACGGTGGTGATGGTGGTGGTGGTGTTGGTGGTGGTGGTGGTGGTGGTGGTGATGGTGATGGTGGTGGTGGTGGTGGTGGTGGTGATGGTGGTGGTGAGGGTGGCGGTGGTGGTGGTGGTGGTGGTGATGGTGGTGGTGAGGGTGGTGGTGAGGGTGGTGGTGGTGGTGGTGGTGGTGGTGGTGGTGGTGGTGGTGGTGATGGTGGTGGTGGTGGTGGTG
>OX387255.1:1555736-1560736 GCA_947562095.1 Branchellion lobata | reverse complement strand
ATCAGAAATAACAACAACAACAAAAACACAAGCACTAACAGCAAAATCAACTACAAAAACATTAGCAACAACAACAACAAAAACATTAGCAACAACAACAACAAAAACATTAGCAACAAAAACAACAAAAACATTAGCAACAACAACAACAAAAACATTAGCAACAAAAACAACAAAAACATTAGCAACAACAACATCAACTACAAAAACATTAGCAACAACAAAAACAAAAAAATTAGCAACAACAACAACAAAAACATTAGCAACAACAACATTAACTACAAAAACATTAGCAATAACAACAACAACAACCAGGTCTTTTGTTGTCCAAATGATGACGTAGGATCGAGAGGAGATTGTAATTAGACGATAACAGCTCAACATGTACGAAAGGAAAAAGAAGAAAAAACAATAATTGAAAAAAAAACAATAATAAAAAAAATTTGAAACAAAAGAAACAAAACTGAAACAGAATGAAAAAAAGAAATAAAAAGTAAAATTAAAACAAAGAAAAACGATAATAAAACAAAATTGAAACAAAGAAAAAAGAAAGTGGAAAACTGTTTGAAAGATAATAAAAGTTATGAAAGAATAGTATTACTAACAAAAACAAAACAAAAAAAAACATAAAATTGAATCAAAGTAATTTTTTAAAATGAAAAAAATATATAAAAAAACATTAAAATGATAATTAAAGAAACATAAAAATAAAATTGAAATAAAAAAAATGAATTAAAGTTTTAAAAAAATATTATAAAAATAATATTTAATTGTGAAAAAAATATCTTCAAAAAATACAAAAAGTATATGGAAAAATGGTATAAAAACCGTTTTGCAAAACTCGAGTTAGTGTCGGTGTACATGAAACGAAAAAAAAATAAAAAAAAGGATGGATGGAAAGTAATAATTGAAAGAGTAATAATATGAATAATAAATGGAATAATAATAATAATAATAATAATAATAAATCAACAATACTTCAGCACAGTACTAGTACTTGTACCACGGTCTGTACACTGCACAGTACTGGAACCAGAGTACATCTCATTGTACACCGTTGTACATTCAATTCTACACCCCACTTTCACCCCATTTTGTCTTATTTTTCACCCTATTTTACCCCATTCTACCTCGTTCCACCTCATTCTACCCCATTCTTCTCCATTCTATTTCATTCTATCTTATTCTACGCCATTCTACCCATTCTACCTCATTCTACGCCTTCTACCCATTCTACCTCATTCTACGCCATTCTATCCATTCTACCTTATTCTACGCCTTCTACCCATTCTACCTCATTCTACGCCTTCTACCCATTCTACCTCATTCTACGCCATTCTACCCATTCTACCTCATTCTACGCCCATCTACCCGTTCTACCTTATTCTACGCCATTCTACCCATTCTACTTCATTCTACGCCTTCTACCCATTCTACCTTATTCTACGCCATTCTACCCATTTTACCTCATTCTACGCCATTCTACCCATTCTACTTCATTCTACGCCCATCTACCCGTTCTACCGTATTCTACGCCATTCTACCCATTCTACCTCATTCTACGCCATTCTACCCATTTTGCCTTATTCTACGCCATTCTATCCATTCTACTTCATTCTACGCCATTCTACCCATTCTACCTTATTCTACGCCATTCTACCCATTCTACCTCATTCTACGACATTCTACCCATTTTGCCTTATTCTACGCCATTCTACCCATTCTACCTCATTCTACGCCATTCTACCCATTCTACCTCATTCTACGCCATTTTACCCATTCTACCTCATTCTATCTCATTCTACGCCATTCTATCCATTCTACGCCATTCTACCCATTCTACCTCATTCTACGCCATTCTACCCATTCTATTTCATTCCACCTCATTCTACTTCATTCTACGCTATTTTACTTCATTTTTTTTATTCTACCCATTTTTTTTATTCTACCCATTCTCTTTTATTCTACCCATTTTACCCTATTCTTCCCCCATTTCAACCATTCTTCCTTTATACCTCGTTGTACTTCTCATTTTTACTCATTTGTACTACCTTGTACTCAATCAAGTTGTGATGACCTCACTGACCTACATTCTATCTATCATTTCCTTTTTTTCTTTTTCTCCTTCTTTTTTCTTTTTTTTTTCTTTTTCTTTTTTTTTTCCTTTCTCTTTTCTCTCTTTTTTCTTTCTTTTTTCTTTTTTTCAATTATTTTTTTATTCATTTTTTTTTTATTTATCCTTTTTATTTATTTCTTTTTCTTTTCTTTCTTTTCTTTCTTTTTTTTCTTTTTTTTCTTTTTTTTCTTTTTTTTTTCTTTTTTTTTCGAATCATTGGCATGCCGTTGTAATAATTTCAATCAACAACGAGAGTGGATAAAAATATTTTGAAAAAATAAACAAATAAAAATTGGAATAATAAAAAAAACAATAAAAATGATGATGATATAAACAAAGCAAATAAAATAGTAATAATAAAATAATTAAAAAAAACAGAAAAACAAAATAATAATAGAAATAACCACAATAATAATAATAAAATTTTGATAATTTGACAATAATTTTGAATTTATTTTTCATGTCACAAATCGTCACTTGTTGTCAGGTGTTGAGGAATGGCTCGTTGTGGGTGGGGAGGGTGGAAGAGGGTGATGGAGGATGGTACGATTGTAAAGGCAATGACGTCAGTCGAACCATTTTCCTTGACGTTCGAGGTGAGCAGCTTTTTGGAATTTTTTTCGTCGTTTTTGGTTTTTCAAAACAAAAAGTTTTTCTAATAAAGTTTTTTTATAGTTTTTTTATTGTTTCACGTTTTGTTTTTTTCATTCTTTAAGTTTTTTTTTCGTTTTTTTTTGTTTTTAATGTTCTAACGAACAACTGAATGAGTGTAGAATTTTTTAAACGACTAATTTGTTCGCCAGCTAAGTTGCAGCAGAGGCGCTTTTTCATTCTTTTTCAGTTTTCATTTCTTTTTATTTTTATTTTTTCCGTTATTTTTTCACTTTTCATTTTTTTTCATTTTTATTTTTTCCGTTATTTGTTCACTTTTATTTTTATTTTATTTTATTTTTTCCGTTATTTTTTCACTTTTCATTCCTTTTTATTTTTATTTTTCGTTATTTTTCACTTTTTAAAATTTTTCATGATATTCTTCAATCAATGGAAGTCTCATCCAGTTTTTTTAATTTTTTTTTCAAATTTTTTTTCTGCTTTTTCACTTATTTTGTTATTCATTTTTATTAAATTTTTTTATTATCATTTTTTATCTATTTTAATTATTATTATTATTATTTTAACTTATCCCTTTTATCACTAATAGTTTTAATATTATTTTATTATTATTATTATTATTATTTTATTATTATTATTATTATTATTATTATTATTATTATTATTATTATTATTATTATTATTAGTAGTAGTAGTAGTAGTAGTAGTAGTAGTAGTAGTAGTAGTAGTAGTAGTAGTAGTAGTAGTAGTAGTAGTAGTAGTAGTATTAGTATTATTATTATTAATCTCACTTTTATTATTGTTATGTTGTTGAGCTAACGAGAGACCATTGAACCAAAAGTTCATGCTTTATGTAACGGAGATGAGGGAGGTGTGAGGGAAAGAGAGAGAAGGAGGAGGAAGAGAGAGAAGAGAGAGAGGAAGAAAGAGTGAAGGAAGAAGAGAGAGAGAAGGAGGAAGAGAGAGAGGAGGATGAGAGAGAGAAAAAGGAAGAAAGAGAGAAGAAGGAAAAGAGAGAAAAGGAGGAAGAGAGAGAGAAGGAGGGAGAGAGAGTGAAGGAGGAAGAGAGAGTGAAGGAGGAAGAGAGAGAGTGAAGGAAGAAGAGAGAAAGAAGGAGGAAGAGTGAGAAAAAAAAGAAGAGAAAAAGAAGGAGGAAGAAAAAGAGGGAGAGAGGAAGAAAAAAAATGAAACAAAAGAAGTAAGTGAAAAAAATCATTAAAAATGGAAAGAAGTAGAAAGAATAGAAGATGAGGGAAAAAATAGAAGAAAAAAACATAATGATAGTAAAAATTGAAAATAAAAATAAAAAACAAACGGAAAAAAAGAAAAAAAAAGAAAAATTAAAATGAAGTCAGAAGAGAAAAAAAACGTTTTTTGCAAATTGTTTGTTGGAGAGATGAAAAATTAGAAAAAGATGGAAGATGAGAAGGAGGATTAGTTATTGAATAAGAAAAATAAAAAAAAATTGAAAAAATTAAAAATTAAATAAATATTTGAAAAATAAAAAAATAGAAGAAATATTTGAAAATTAAAAAAATAAAAAAAATATTTGAAAATAAATTATGAAAAAATATTATAGTGATGAATATGAAAAAATGAAAAAAATAAAAATATAAAAATAAAATTGAAAAAAACATTGAAATAATAATAAAAAAAATAGAAGAAATAAAAACATAGAATATTTGAGAAACAACTGTTGTTAAAAAGAAGAACAGGAAAAGGAAAAGGATAGAGAGTGAAAAAAGAGGAAGAAGGAAGGAAAGTGGAATGAAGAATGAAAAATAGATGGGAAGAGAATGAAGGAAGGATGGAGGAAGGATGGAGGAAGGATGGAGGAAGGATGGAGGAAGGATGGAGGAAGGATGGAGGAAGGATGGAGGAAGGATGGAGGAAGGATGGAGGAAAGATGGAGGAAGGATGGAGGAAGGATGGAGGAAAGATGGAGGAAGGATGGAGGAAGGATGGAGGAAGGATGGAGGAAGGATGGAGGAAGGATGGAGGAAGGATGGAGGAAGGATGGAGGAAGAATGGAGGAAGGATGGAGGAAGGATGGAGGAAGGATGGAGGAAGGATGGAGGAAGGATGGAGGAAGGATGGAGGAAGGATGGAGGAAGGATGGAGGAAGGATGGAGGAAGGATGGAGGAAGGATGGAGGAAGGATGGAGGAAGGATGGAGGAAGGATGGAGGAAGGAAGGAGGAAGGATGGAGGAAGGATGGAGGAAGGATGGAGGAAGGATGGAGGAAGGATGGAGGAAGGATGGAGGAAGGATG
>OX387255.1:1540736-1550736 GCA_947562095.1 Branchellion lobata | reverse complement strand
GTAAAGTTTTTTTTAGCCTTTTTTTCCTTTTTTTTCATTATTTTTTCATTATTTCATTTTTTCTTACTTTTTTTCTATTTTTTCGACCATATAAAAAACCTTTTTAAGGTAATAAAAATCATTTTTATGCCTTTAAAAAAGCAAATGCTCTGTATTATGTGGTTTTAGTGGTTTTTTAAAAACTTTTTTCCCCATTTTTTTGCTAATGACTTTTGTGCACAAAGACAGGGAAGCAGGAATGACAAAGAAAAAAGCGAAGACACGCGTTAGAAACAAAACTAGAAAAATCAATAAAAAAAACAAAAAAACAAAAACCAGCCAACGAAATTACTCGGAAAAAAATAACTCCATCGCCGAGAAAAACTTTTTTGAAAAAAACAACAAAACTGGAGAAGGGAAAAAAGAAGGTGTGGAGTGGATTAGGTTCGCAAAAATTGGAGGAATCGTGTTTTTTTGTGTATTTTTTTATTGTGTCGTCACCATGGTGACAATCGTTTTTTGTCTGCTGAAAAAAAAAAGAAAAATTAATCAGAAAAACTTGGTTGACCACGAAATCAAAGCTCTCCAGGAAAACAACAACCACAATTTGCCAAACGACAACAACCCCAACAACAACAACGTCATCAACAACAACAATAACAACAACAACAACAACAACAACAACAACAATAACAACAACAATCTGAATACTCACGACACATCTTTCGATGATTTATTCATAGATGAATGTTTCGATAAAAATATCAATAAAAACACCAAAAACAACAATAATAAAAGCAATAACAACACTAACAACAAGAACAAAAACAACAAAAGCAAAGCCAACACAAACACCAACAACACCAACAATAACAACAATACACACAACAACAACAGTAACACTCAGGGTGGTAGGCAAAGACCATGGGAAGTTGGCAAAGATGTCCTTGATTGCCATGACAACGGTTGCAAGGATGGATTTTTTAGCAGGAGTAACAAATTTTCTAATTTGTGCAACAACCCTTATAACAACAATATAAATAACAATCCCTTTAACAACAATAAAAACAATAACAATAACGATAATATTAACATATACAACAATAGCAATAATAATACTAACGACTCGTACAGCAACAACAACATTGAAAACCCATACAACAACCCCTACAACAACCTTTACAACAACAGCAGCTACTATAGCAACGACAACAACAACTACAATAACCACGAAAATTCTCTTTATTGCACTCTCAATTCACAAGCTTCTACCGTTTTTATAACTAGAACTTACAACAACAACAACAAAAACAAAAACAGCAACAATAATAATAAAATAATTAATAAAAACAATAATAGAAATAACAATAAGATGAACAGAAACAACTGTTTCAGCACCAACAACTCGAAACTCAGCAAAGAAAGGAGCCTTGACAACAACAACACCAACAAGATCTTTAACACTCTCAACAACAACAACAACAATAATAATAATAATAATAATAATAATAATAATAATAATAATAATAATAATAATAATAATAATAATAATAATAATAATAATAATAATAATAATAATAATAATAATAATAATAATAATAATAATAATATTAATAATAATAATAATGAGAATAACAATAACGATAATAATACTAACACGATCAATAACAGATTTGGTTTTAATAACAAAGATAATGAAATAAATAAAAAATCCAACAACAACACCAACACTACCAACAACAACACCAACACTACCAACAACAACAACAACACCAACACTACCAACAACAACAACACCACCACCAACAACAAACACAACAACAAACACCACACCAACACCAACAACAACAACAACAACAATACCACCACCAACAACAAACACAACAACAAACACCACAAACACAGCAACAACAACAAACACAACAACAACAACAACAAACACCACATACAAGTAGGAGACAAAGACTTCGAAGTCATCACCAGCCTGGGTGAGCACCATCCGTGTCTCCAAAAACACAATTGGCTGTCGCTTTGTTTATTTTTCTATTTTTTTTGTTTCGTTCTTCTATTATTTTTTCGTTTTTTTGATATTTTCCGTTTTTTTAAATTTTTTATTTCACTTTTTTTCTTGTTTTATTGTTTTTTTAAAACTTTTAAATAATTTATTTTTATTTTTATTTTTTCATTTTTGTTCATTGTTTTTTTCTAATCAAAAAAAATATTTCAGTTCTACTTTATTTTTCCTATAATCATAATAATCATTGATTTTTTTTGAATTAATTTTTTTTTTCATAAATAAATTATTAGCTGATTATTATTTTTATTATTATTATTACTGTTGTTATTATAATTATTTATATTATTATTACTGTTGTTATTAAAATTATTATTATTATTATTACTGTTGTTATTAAAATTATTATTATTATTATTACTGTTGTTATTAAAATTATTATTATTATTATTACTGTTGTTATTAAAATTATTTTTATTTTTTAATCATTTCTAATATTATTATTATTATTATTATTATTATTATTATTATTATTATTATTATTATTATTATTGTTATTATTATTATTATTATTATTATTATTATTATTATTATTATTATTATTATTATTATTATTATTATTATTATTATTATTATTATTATTATTATTTTTATTATTATTATTATTATTATTTTTATTATTATTATTATTATTATTATTATTATTATTATTATTATTATATAAACTTTTTCAACTTTTCATAATTTCACGTACATAAAATTAATTAATTTTGTTTCATAAATTATTTATTCTCAATCATTTACAAACGAAACTATTTTTTCAAGGTTTGGGGGCGTTCGGTGAAGTGATGGTGGGTAAATTAAAAAAAACCTCTTCTTCCTCTTCTTCCTCTTCTTCCTCTTCTTCCCCTTCTTCCTCTTTTTCCTCTTCTTCCTCTTCTTCCGCTTCTATTCCACCATCATCGCCTTCTTCCTTTTCCACTTCCCCCTCCTCCTCATCAACTCATGACCTGGTTATAATAAAAACTTTAAACCTCCGTTCAGAGCTTCTCTGCAGCGACGATCTTCATCCTAACTTCCATCCTCCTTTTCCTCATCCTCATTCTCCTCATTCTCACCAACATCCTTCTCATCATTTTTCTTCTCTTACTCATCTTCATCCTCTTCATCCTCATCCTTTTCTTCATCCTCTTCCTCCTCCTTCTCCTCATGGCCTCCATAAATCCAACATATACAATCTTTTTCCTTCGTTGAACCATTACAACCCGCATGGTGATGAAGATGATGCGGAAGAAGAAAGAAAAAAGGATGAGGGAGAAGAAGAAGAGGAAAAAGAAAAAAAAGAAGATGAAGGGAAGGAAGGAGCAGAGGGTGGAAAAGAAGAGGAAGATGGAGGAATCGGAGTCGGCCATGCAAAACAAAACCTTAACAACAAAAATTTAAACAAAAATACTATTAACGACAACAACAACAACAACAACAACAACAACAACAACAACAACAACAACAACAACAAGAACAACAACAACAACAACATTAACCTAATTAACAACACCACCAACAACAACAACATCAACAACACCAACATCAACAACAACACCAACAACAACACCAAAAACAACAACAACAACACCACAACATTTCTCTTCCTCCGGGAAGTGGAGCTGCTGAAGAGATGTGAGGGAATGCAAGGAGTGGTACAACTAATCGCTTCGTCACGTGACCCGGCTGTCATGGTTACCGAATACCCGTACATGGTTGGTTACAGAGTGCATTTGTTTATTTTATTTATTTTTTATTTATTTTTATTTATTTTTGTTCAAATAAAATTGAATTTATCACCGAATAGTGCGAATATACTAAAAATAGAAAACATATTTATACGCAATAATATAAATAAAAATAATAATAACAAAATTAATAATAATAATAATGATAGTAATAATAATAATAATAATAATAATAATAATAATAATAATAATAATAATAATAATAATAATAATAATAATAATAATAATAATAATAATAATAATAATAATAATAATAATAATAACAATAATAATAATAATAATAATAATAATAATAATAATAATAATAATAATAATGATAACAATGATAATAATAATAATAATAATAATAATAATAATAATAATAATAATAATAATAATAATAATAATAATAATAATAATAATGATAATAATAAAATAAAAAAAAAAAATAATAATAATAATAATAATAATAATAACAATAATAATAATAATAATAATAATGATAATAATAATAATAATAATAATAATAATAATAATAATAATAATAATAATAATAATAATAATAATAATAGTAATAATAATAATAATAATAATAATAATAATAATAATAATACTAATAAAAATAATAATAATAATAATAATAATAATAATAATAATAATAATAATAATAATAATAATAATAATAATAATAATAATAATAATAATATAAATAATAATAATAATAAGAATAATAATAATAATAATAATAATAATAATAATAATAATAATAATAATAATAATATAAATAATAATAATAATAATAATAATAATAATAATAATAATAATAATAATAATAATAATAATAATAATAATAATAATAATAATAATAATAATAATAATAATAATAATAATAATAATAATAATAATAATAATAATAATAATAATAATAATAATAATAATAATAATAATAATAATAATAATAATAATAATAATAATAATAATAATAATAATAATAATAATAATAATAATAATAGTAATAATAATAATAATAATAATAATAATAATAATAATAATAATAATAATAATAATAATAATAATAATAATAATAATAATAATAATAATAATAATAATAATAATAATAATAATAATAATAATAATAATAATAATAATAATAATAATAATAATAATAATAATAATAATAATAATAATAATAATAATAATAATAATAATAATAATATGATTTCCGGTATAGCTCCACAATTTGTATATTTCGGATGATGCGAAATATTCTTTAAAAAAATCTTTTGAGGGAGAAATGTTTAAAAGTAACTTCAATAATTATTGGTTATTGAGTTTATGTTTTGAAAATGATTTGCAATAATATCTTGCAATAATTGTTGTGTGTTCTAAACTGATTTGGCACTTCATACTGGAAAAATTAAAAATTAACGAATGAATGAATGAATGAATGAATGAATAAATGAATGAATGAATGAATGAATGAATGAATGAATGAATGAATGAATGAAGGAATGAACAAATGGAAGCATGAATGAATGAAC
Source organism: Branchellion lobata (assembly GCA_947562095.1). NCBI lineage: Eukaryota > Metazoa > Annelida > Clitellata > Hirudinida > Piscicolidae > Branchellion > Branchellion lobata. The sequence goes on along the minus strand of OX387255.1, from coordinate 1,545,433 downwards.
AAATGGAAGCATGAATGAATGAAACATGAATGAATGAATGAATGAATGAATGAATGAATGAATGAATGAATGAATGAATGAATGAATGAAGGAATGAATAAACGAATGAATGAATGAATGAGTGAATGAATGAATGAATGAAGGAATGAACGAATGAAACATGAATGAATAAATGACTTTATGAATGAATGAATGAATGAGTGGATGAATGAATGAATGAATGGATGAATGAATGAATAAATGAACGAATGAAACATGAATGAATGAATGACTTTATGAATGAATGAATGAATGAGTGTACAGTTTGTTATAGCGCACAGTTAACAAAATAGGTTGCTTCAAGGGCACTTAAAGAATGAAGAAGAAAGAGAAGAATAATTTGAAGAGATAATGAGCATGGAAGAAGGAAAAAAGTGATTATGGAAGAATTGATTGAATGAATGAAAGTATTAATGGATGTTTGGATGGATGGTTGGATGGATGGTTGGATGGATGGTTGGATGGATGGTTGGATGGATGGTTGGATGGATGGTTGGATGGATGGTTGGATGGATGGTTGGATGGATGGTTGGATGGATGGTTGGATGGATGGTTGGATGGATGGTTGGATGGATGGTTGGATGGATGGTTGGATGGATGGTTGGATGGATGGTTGGATGGATGGTTGGATGGATGGTTGGATGTTTGCATGGTTGATTGGATGGATGGTTGAATGAATGATTGGATAAAATATTCAATTAAAAATGAAAGAAAAAACAATTCTGAACAAAAGAAAAAACACTTGATCAATGGAACAGGAAATAAAAAGAAGGAATGATCGAATGAGCGAAAAAAACGATATAAAAATAATTGAATGGATGAAGAATTGGAAGCATTACTCAATGCATGAATGTAAAAATGAATGAATGAATGGATGGGTGAATGAATGGATGGGTGAATGAATGGATGGGTGAATGAATGGATGGGTGAATGAATGGATGGATGAATGAATGGATGGGTGAATGAATGGATGGGTGAATGAATGGATGGGTGAATGAATGGATAGATGAGTAGGTTGATAAATGGATGGATGAATGGATGGATAGGTTGATGGCTGGATGAATGAATGATTGAATTAACAAATGGAAAAAAAAGGAAAAAATACACAAAAAACTATGAAAAATAAATTCTGCGAGAAAAAAAATTTTGCGAAAGAAAAATGAATGAATAACTAAAAAATAAAAAAATAAAAAACATGAATTGGATGGATAAGGGTATTTGAAGATGAAGAATTGAAAAGATTACTCAATAAAGAAATGGAAAAACAAGCGAATGGATGGATGGATGGATGGATGGATAGATGGATGGATGGATGGATGGATGGATGGATGAATGGATGGATGGATGAATGGATGGATGGATGGATGGATGGATGGATAGATGGATGGATGAATGGATCGATGAATGGATCGATGGATGGATGGATGGGTGGTTGAATGAATGGATGAATGGATCGATGGATGGATGGATGGATGGATGGATGGATGGATGGATGGATGGATGAACAAATGAATTAAGTAATGAATAAGTGATTGATTTTGAATGAAAAACAAAATTAATAAATTAATAAAACAGTAAAATAACTAATAATAATAATAATAATCAAAATAGATTATTGAAATTAAATAAAAACTGAAATGTTACTGTTGAATTCACTAATCTTCAAAAAATTAATTTAATTTAATTTAATTTAATTTAATTAATTTAAAATAAAAAAATAAAAAATAATTATATTTCAATTCGAATATACGGCTAATAAAAAACACAGCTCCACAAAAAGATACCAAAGACTCTAAAAGCTTTACCGCCGCACATAACTCGTAAAACCACTGCCCACTCATCCATCCCTTTATTTATTTAGCTTTCATTCATCCATTCATTCATCCAATCTTCCATACATTCATCCATCCATTTATCCATCCACTCTTCTATCCATTCATCCATCCATTTATTCATCCACTCATCCATCCATTCATCCGTTTATTACTCCATCCATCTGCCCAATTCTTTAGTTATCGATCATCCATCCATCCATCGCGTTCTTTTTCACTCCATCCTTTCATTTATTCATTTATTTTCTTTTATTTTTTTTTTTTCATCTATCCATCTTTTTATTCATATTATACTGCATTCATTTTTTCATCCATCCATCCATCTCCTCATCTATCTGTCCCTCCTTCAATCCATTCCTCCATCCATCCATCCATCTATTCCTCCATCCATCCATCCATCCATCCATCCACCCATCTATCCCTCCATCCATCTATCCTTCCATCCCTCCATCCATCCCTCCATCCATCCCTCCATCCATCCCTCTATCCAGCCCTCCATCCATCCGTCCATCCACCCATCCATCCATCCTTTCATCCATCCATCCATCCCTCCACTCATCCAGTTTTCTCTAACTCATCCATCCATTCATCCACTTTTTCATTCATCCCATGATCATCTCTCACTTTATACCATACATTAATCCATTTATCTAGCTGTCTTTTACCCTTTCATCCATTCACATAATCATTCACCCTCCGTTCATCCATCCATCTACTCATCTTTTTATCCATCTATCCATTCATCCATCCATTCATCCATCCATCCATTCATTCATCCATTCATCCATCCATTCATTCATCCATCCATTCATCCATTTATCCATTCATCCATCCATTCATCCATTTCTTCATTCATCCATTCATCCATCCATTCATACATCCATTCATCCATCCATTCATCCATCCATTCATCCATCCATTCATCCATCCATTCATCCATCCATTCATCCATCCATTCATCCATCCATTCATCCATCCATTCATCCATCCATTCATCCAACCATTCATCCATCCATTCATCCATCCATTCATCCATCCATTCATCCATCCATTCATCCATCCATTCATCCATCCATTCATCCATCCATTCATCCATCCATTCATCCATCCATTTATCCATCCATTCATCCATCCATTCATCCATCCATCCATCCATCCATTCATCCATCCATTCATCCATCCATTCATCCATCTATTTATCCACCCATTCATTCATCTATTCATCCATCTATTCATCCATCCATTCATCCATCTTTTCATCCATTCATTCAGGGAAGCCTAAAAACTTATCTTGAATCGTTCATCACTTCACCAAACTCCACCCTTCCTTCAATCCACCCCTCCAACCACCCATCCAACCACCATCCCCTCAACCACCCATCCAACCACCACCTCCTCAACCACCCATCCAACCACCACCCCCTCAACCACGCATCCAACCACCACCCCCTCAACCACCACCTTTCTAACCACCCATCCAGCCACCACCCCTCTAACCACCCATCCAGCCACCACCCCTCTAACCACCCATCCAACCACCACCCCTCCAACCACCCATCCAACCACCACCCTCTCAACCACCCATCCAACCACCACCCCCTCAACCACCCATCCAACCACCACCCCCTCAACCTCGACACCCAACTCCACTTCTGCAGACAGGTATTCGGTTCTTGATGCATTTTTAAATTAATTATTTAATTAATAATTATTATTAATTATTAATTCGTGTATTTCCAAAATATTTCATCTTTTCCATCATTTTGTTTTTTTATTCAATTTATTAATAATGCTAATGAGTGAATTCATTAGCATTTCGACGAAATTGATGGATAATCGAATGAATCATCCGATTCATTAAAAAAAGATCCAATCAATTATCTATTTAACCGATTAATTAGGAAATTAAACAATATACCGATTAATTGGTTAATTAAATAAATAAAATAATTTGTTCATTAATTAATTTATTTATTTATTTATTTATTTATTTATTTATTAATTAATTTATTTATTTATTAAGTTATTTATTTATTTATTTATTTATTTATTCATTTATTTATTTATTTATTTATTTATTTATTTATTTATTTATTTATTCATTTATTTATTACTTTTATTCACTCGTTAGTTTTTTTTTTACCTCCCCACAAGGTGGTGATGGGGATGCAACAGGTGAGCAAGGTGATTGGTCAATTCGCAGCACTTGAATCCGCCCACTACAATAATAATAATAGAAATAATAACAACAATGATAATAATAGTAATAAAATAAACAATAACATAAATTCAAATAGCATTACCTCACGTGAAAACACAAAGACAAACAGCAAAATCTACAACAAAGAAAGCACCAATAGCAGGAAAGACAACAAAAACAATGACAATAACAACAAAAACAATAACAATAACAACAAAAACAATAACAACAACACCAATCACAACAATCACCACAACTACACCACGTGCTTCAAGCACCTCTCAGGCAGGAACATTATGGTGACGTCATCTTTGAAACTCAAGATCAACATGCCTTCCGTGTGCCGAGCTGATGACGGTATTGTTGTTGTTGTTTGGATGTGTTGTTGTTTTCGTTTGGAGGTTTTGTTGTTGTTTGGATGTGTTGTTTTTGTTTGGAGTTGTTTTTTTTGTTGTTGGTATTTGTTTTTGTTGTTTTTTTTTTTATTCGGAGATATTTTTGGAGGTGGTGTTGTCTTTTTTGTTTTTGTCGGTACTGATGTTGTTGTTGAGGTTAGTGTTGTTGGTGATTCTTTTGTTGTTGTTGTTGTTGTTAGTGTTAGTTTTGTTTTTAGTTGGCGTTTCTTT
>OX387255.1:1537339-1540536 GCA_947562095.1 Branchellion lobata | reverse complement strand
AAAGCAGCTGCTTCTTTAGCGGCAGCAGCTTTGAACAGCTGTTGCTGCTGTTGCTGCTGCAATAGCTGCATTTGCTTCAACACCTGTTGCAACGTAAACGCAACTGGTTGTTTGGGAGGTGATGTTGTTGTTGTTGTTGTCATTGTTGTTGATGTTGTTGCTGAAATACTGGAAGCTTTAGCCGTCTGCTGGATGCTGAAAAGGAGTTTAAGCTGCTGAGAGAGAGAGAGGGGAAGAACCAGATGAGGCTGTATGTTTTGTTGTGTTGCTGCTGCTGTTGTTGTTGCTGTTGTTATTGCTGTTGTTGTTGCTGTTGTCGTTGCTGAGGTTATTGATGTTGTCGTCACTGTTGTTGTCAATTGTGGTGGTTGTATTGTTGATGTGGTTGTTAGTAACAAATTTTTGTTGAGTTGCGTAGGTAGTTGAAGTTTTTGATGTGTTTGTTGTTGTTGTTGTTGGAGCTTTTGGTGTGTTTGTAGTTGTTGATGTTGTTGCTGTTGCAACTGCAGCTGTTGTTGTCGTTGTTGTTCGGGTGTAACAGGAAGTTTTGGTTGTTCTTGTGCAACAGCCGCCAGTCCACTGAGACTGCAAGCCATGTTGAACTGTTGTTGCAGTTGTTGTACTAGTTGTTGTGGTAGTGTTGTCTTCATGATTGTTGTCGCTGCTTGTGGTTTTTGCTGCTGTTGTTGTTGCTGTTGTTGTTGTTGTTGTTGTTGTTGTTGTTGTTGTTGTTGTTGCTGCTGTTGTTGTTGTTGCTGCTGTTGTTGCTGTTGTTGTTGTTGGTGGTGGTGCTGTTGTTGTTGCTGATTGAGATTTGTTGTAAGTAGTTTAGTTAAAGTGTTATTTTGACTAAGCCTTTGGTTGTTGTTATTTTGTAACAAAGAAATTTTGTTGTTGTTTTGTTGTTGTTGTGCTGCTGAAACAGCTAATGCTATTCGTTGTGTCAGTTGATTCAACAAAAGTTGTTGTTGCTGCGGTTTTTGTTGATGTTGCTGTTGTTGTTGTTGTTGTTGTTGTTGTTGTTGCATTTGTTGTTGTTGACTGGCAAGTCTGATTTGTTGCGTTATAGCCAACTGTTGTAATGTTACTGAAACTTGTTGCGAAAGAAGTTGTGATTTTGGAATGTTGGGAGAAATATTGTTGTTGTTTTTGTTATTCAAACTGTTGTTGCCACTGTTGTTACAGTTGTTGTTGATGTTTTTATTGTTATTGAAAATGTTGCTGTTGTTGTTGTTGTTGTTGTTGTTGTTGTTGTTGTTGTTGTTGTTGTTGTTGTTGTTGTTGTTGTTGTTTGTTGACAAAATGGTGTTTGCATTACCAGGAAGAGTTTTTTCAATGGGTGAAACTTGTGAGTAGTTTGCTGTTACCCCAATGCTTTTCAAAAAATTGGTGTTGTTGTTGATAAAAACTTTGTTGTTGGTGTTGTTACTGTTGTTGTTTTTGTTGTTGATAGTGTTAGTGTTGTTGTTGCTATTGGTGTTATTAATAGTAAGTTTTGGTGATAGAGGTGATACGACAAGAGCTGAAGGGTTGATGATGATGTTGTTGTTGTTACTGTTGTTGCTGCTTTTGTTGTTTTTATTATGGTTGATATTGTTGATGTTGTTGTTGTTGCTTTTGTTGTTGTTGTTGTTGTTGTTGTTATTTGCCAACTGAGATACAAGTTGTTGCAATTGTTGTTGCAGTTGTTGCAACTGCAGGGTTGGTTTGTTGAGTTGTTGTTGTTGTTGCTGTAAAGCCTTCACAACACCCAGTTGAAGAAGTATGTTGTTGTTTAGTTGGGGAGAATGTTGTTGTTTCAAAGTGTTAGTCGTTGTTGTTGTTGTTGTTGTTGAATGAATTGTTGTTGCTGTTGAGTGAAATGTTGCTAAATTATTCTGATTTTTCGTTGTTGGTGGAGTTACTACTTTTGTCGTTGTTGTTGTCAAAATTGTTGTTGGGGATAATGTTGAAAATTGTTGCGTTGTTGAGTTTACTGTTGTGTTGTTGTTGAATTTGTTTGTAGTTAGATAAGAAATAGCTGATAGTGTTGTTGTTGCTGATGTTGTTGTTGTTGTTACTATTGGAGTTGCTGCTGCGGCTGTTGTTTTGTTGTTGATAAAAAAACTTTTGTGGTCTTGATTAACCATCCCACCATCAATTTTCTTATCTTTCATTGCGTCATCATTCGTTTGCTGTGTATTTGTGACGTCATCGTTTTGTTTAATTGTTACATCATCGTCAAATTCTTGTTTATTTGTGACGTTTTCCTCCAAACAGATTTCTAAATTTCCTGGCAAGTCATCGTCTGAATCTATGTTGTTGTTGATGTTGTTGATGTTGATATTGTTGTTGATGTTGATGTTGTTGTTGTTGTTGATGTTGTTGTTGTTGTTGTTGTTGTTGTTGTTGTTGTTGTTGTTGATGTTGTTGTTGTTGTTGTTGTTGTTGTTGTTGTTGTTGTTGTTGTTGTTGGTGCTGCTGTTGATAAAGGTTAGTGGTTGTTCGAAGTTTTGTGGAACCGAATCATTTACTTTATCACCGTCATTATCATCAATTCTATTTAATCTACCTAGATCATTCCCATCATCATCAATAGCGTCATCATCATCATCATCACCATCATCATCACCGTCATTATTATTATTATTATCCTCATCATCCTCATCAGCATCCTCATCAGCATCATCACCATCATTATTATTGTTATTATCATCGTTATTATCATCATCATCATCATCATCATCATCATCCTCATCATCATTATTATTATCATTAGTCTTATCACAATCATCGTGTTTATCTTCGTCATCATTTTTACCTTTACTCTCACCATTATTGGCAGCAACGTTAGCAAAACCACCACAGCCATTGATTTCACTATAACTATCTTCACTATCATCTCCATCCTCATCTCCATCACCATATCTTCCTTCACTATCACCACCATCATCCTTTGTTGTTTTTCTTGTTGTTGTTGTTTTTGTTGTGGTTGTTATTGGAGTTGTTGTGAGTGTACTACTATCAGCTGTTAGTGTAGTACTATTAGTATTGGGAGTAGTAACAGGGAAGGTATTCGTAAAAGCAGAAGTGGCACTTGTAGTAGGAGCAGTAGAGGTTGTAGTACTAGTAGTACCCGTAAAAGTGATAGTAGTAGTGATAGTATTAGCCGCAGTAGTGAAGGTAGTATTGATAGTAGTGGAAGAAGCATTAGTATT
>OX387255.1:1507339-1509839 GCA_947562095.1 Branchellion lobata | reverse complement strand
CACGCACACACGTCCACACCCGTGTTCACTCACGCACACACGTCCACACCCGTGTTCACTCACGCACACACGTCTACACCATGTTCACTCACGCACACACGTCCACAGCCGTGTTCATTCACGCACACACGTCCACACTCGTGCTTTCACACGCACGTACACATACATACACACATACTAACAAGCACGTTTATTTCCACACATGAACTCACACATACAGCAAACGTGCATGCATAAACAATCACACATACAGATTTTTTCCAAAAAGAAAAACACAAACACAATTCACAGACACACATACACACACGCACACACACACACACACACACACACACACACACACACACACACACACACGCACACACACACACGCACACACACAGATACAGCCACTTGGAGGCAGAGTGCGCCTTCATCACCTTCGAGGACCTTCTCAACAAGATCGAAGACCTCATCTGCGACGTGTCTCAGAAGGTCCTCCACACATGCACATACACATATATACACACATACAGACGCGAATAAACAGACATAGGCACCTATACGCGCAGATAAATGCAGACATATACGCATACACAGACACATGAGGTACTGACTTGTAGTGCTACATACACACATACAAAGACACGTATAACCACAAATACTCATACAAAGAGAAAGAGTTATATATGTGTGTATATATATATATATATATATATATATATATATATATATACAACATACACACACACACATACCCCCCACGCAAACGGACACACTAACATAAAACCACACAAAAACACACAACCATCCCACACACACACACACACACACACACACACACACACACACACACACACACACACACACACACACACACACACACACACACGTACACACGTACACAGGTAGTGGACCAGGCTGGAGACTTGTTGCGGGACTTGCACCCCTCCTTCCAGGTGCCCCAGAAGCCCTTCAAGCGCATCGACTACGCCCAAGCCATCTCCTTCCTCAAGTTGCATTCTCTTATTATTTTTATTATTCTTTTTATTATTATTTTTATTCAAATTTCAATTTTTGTTGTTATACAATACGGTTGTTATTATAGTGGCATCAACCCCGTAAAGTTTTGAGACCATGTTATATTATAATAACATTATTATTAGTTTATTATTATTATTATTATTATTTCATTGTTTTTTTTCTTCTTTTTTTTTCTTTTTTTACATTTTTTAAAATTATTTTACTGCAAGATTATTGTTTATTGTTATTGTTTATTGTTTTGATAATATAAAAAAATTATATTTTCAATTTATTTTTTAGTTTAATCATGCTTCTCCTCCTCCTCCTCCTCCTCCTCCTCCTCCTCCTCTTCCTCTTTCTCCTCCTTCTCTTCCTCTTCCTCTTTCTCCTCCTCCTCCTCCTTCTCCTCCTCCTCCTCCTCCTCCTCCTCCTCCTCCTCCTCCTCCTCCTCCTTCTCTTCCTCCTTCTCTTCCTCCTCCTCCTCGCAGGGAACACAACATCACCAAGGAGGATGGCACATTTTATGAGTTTGGAGAAGACATTCCTGAGGCACCCGAGAGGTCCGTGTATCGTTGTTGTTGTTAATGTTGTTGTTGTTGTTGTTGTTGTTGTTGTTGTTGTTGTTGTTCATCCTAAGCACCTGAGGATAGTCTTCAGCTGTGCTAAAGCTGGTTGTGGAAGGCGCACAAGTTCTTCATAGGAGGTCCCGATGTTGTGGCAGAAGCGGGCCCTTGCGAAAGCTGGGCAATTGAGCCAGAGGTGTTCGGCTGATTCGTCCTCTTCCTCACAGAGTCGACAGAGGTCGGACTCTGTTTTTCCTCTGTTTTTCCTGTAAGATGCAGCCATCGGTGGAGGCTTGGGTGGTGTCCGCTCCGGAACCTGACCAGATCAGTCAGTTCTGCCTTGTTAAGGGTGCTTTCCTTTATTTGGTTTGTGTTGGAGGTCTACAGATCTAGGAAACGGTGGTGGCTGCTTGGGAGTGGTTTGTCTTCCCGATGGATCACCGCTTTCCTGGTCTTTTAGTCCAAGTGCCGCTCGGCAGGTTGCGGTAGAGTGGATCCCCGCTTGGCTTCTGAGTCCGCCAGCTCATTGCCCCAAAGGTTACAGTGTCCGGGGACCCTGACGATGAGTAACTTTTTGGAACAAATGATTCTGGCGATGGACAGTTGAAGAGTGACAATGGTCAGGTCGGCTTGGTGTGGATTGCCTGTGGCTTCCACTAGGGATTTGCAATCACACACAATGACCGCCCTGTGCCAATCATATTTACTCTCTAGCCACTTCAAAGCAGCTTCCAGCGCTGCTTTTTCCGCCGAGTAGGCACTGCTGCGCGCTCTTGTAGGCGCGTGCCAACGGTGAAGGACTTTTTTGTCTCTGGCTATGATCATGCCAGTTCTACCTTTTCTGGTACCATCTGTTGTGGAACCATCAGTGTAGATCTGGAGGTCACTATGACCTACTTTCTCGATGGTTCGTTGGGCCTTTTCGAGTTGGACGT
>OX387255.1:1499839-1502339 GCA_947562095.1 Branchellion lobata | reverse complement strand
GAAAATGTGGGGGAAGGTGAAAAAAAGACTAAGAAAAAGAATGAGAAGGAGGAAGAAAAGAAAGATGAGAAAGATAAGAAGAAGGAAAAAAAGGAGGAGGAGAAGAAAGATAAAAAGGTGGAGAAAAAGGATGTAAAAGAGAAGAAGAAAGAAGAAGGAAAGAAAGAGGGAAATAAGGAAAAGAAGGGAGATAAAGAAAAGAAAAAAGAGGAGAAGAAGGAGGAGAAAGAGGTGAAGAAGGAGGAGAAAGAAGAGAAGAAGGAAGAAAAAGAAAAGAAAGAAAGGAAAAGGGATGAGTTGAAAGATGAGAAAGAGAAAAAGAAAGAGGAGAAAAAGGGTGGAAAAGAAAAGAAAAAAGAAGAGAAGAAGGAGGAGAAAAAAGAGGAAAAAGAGGAAAAGAAGGAGAAAAGGAAAGTGGAGAAGGAGGAGGATAATACGAATAAAAACAAAACAGAAAAGGTCGAAATTTCCAGAAACAAGGGCAAAGGAGGAAGAGGGGGAGGTGATGGGGATGATGATGACGACGATGGTCCTGTGGTGGCCAAGAAGATGAAGAAGGGAAAAGATGGAACGAAAAAGGAAGGGACCAAAGAAATAAAAGAGGACAACAAAAAGAATGGAGTGAAAGAGAAAACAAAGGACGAAAAGACAAAAAAAGTTAACAAAAAATAATTATTGCTAAGAAGTTCTCATTATTATGTTTTTTTCCTATCATTTCTGTTTTTTTTGTGACGTCATAATCATTTAATTTTTTTATTTATTTCTACTTTGATATCGTGTCTTGTCATTAAACCTTGGAAAGATTTTTGTCATCGTCGTCTTATTGTGGAACTTTTCAAAACAAATCACGTCGTGACGTCTGACGTCATGCATTTGTTGTTGACCTCATTATTTATGACCTAATTAATGAGATGATATAATTAGAAAGTATTAATAATCTTTATAAAAAACAATTTGACATTTTTAGTAGTAATAAGGGTGGTTTATGGAAGGATTCTTGCAGTGGATTTTTCGAAGACGTAAGTAACGTTTAATTGGTTAGAACGATTGAATCTAATTTAATCTAATCATTAATGAGTGCTTTCCGGCATTTTGATCAGGCATATCTGAGCTGACCGAAACGGCAAGAAATGAAATTTTGTAAAAGCGTGACGTTTTTTATTGTATTGTTTCATTTTGTACTTGAAACAAAGGTGTACTTGAAGGCAAGTGATGGTGTTCCACACTTGAAGGCAAGTGAGGGTGTTCCACACTTGAAGGCAAGTGATGGTGTTCCACACTTGAAGGCAAGTAATGGTGTACCACACTTGAAGGCAAGTAATGGTGTACTTGAAGGCAAGTAATAGTGTACTTGAAGGCATTGAAGTGTTATAAATTGTACTTAAAAACAACTGGAGGTGCCGTGAATCACTCGCAAACACCATCATGGTATCAAGTGAAACATCCGAGCAGCCTTGTGTTACTTCACTCCTCTTCCTTGTCCTCGTCTTTTTCTTCCTCCTCCTTCTCCTCTTGCTCCTCCTCCTCCTTCTCCTCTTCTTCCTCCTCCTCCTCCTCCTCTTCCTCCTCCTCCTCCTCCTCCTCCTCCTCCTCCTCCTCCTCCTCCTCCTCCTCCTCCTCCTCCTCCTCCTCCTCCTCCTCCTCCTCCTCCTCCTCCTTCTCCTCCTCCTCCTCCTCCTCCTCCTCCTCCTCCTCCTCCTCCTCCTCCTCCTCCTCCTCCCCCTCCTCCTCCTCCTTCTCCTCCTCCTCCTCCTCTTCCTCCTCCTCCTCCTCCTCCTCCTCCTCCTCCTCCTCCTCCTCCTCTTCCTCCTCCTCCTCCTCCTCCTCCTCCTCCTCCTCCTCCTCCTCCTCCTCCTCCTCCTCCTCCTCCTCCTCATCATCATCCTCCTCCTCCTCCTCCTCCTCCTCCTCCTCCTCCTCCTCCTCCTCCTCCTCTTCCTCCTCCTTCTCCTCCTCCTCCTCCTCTTCCTCCTCCTCCTCCTCCTCCTCCTCCTCCTCCTCCTCCTCCTCCTCCTCCTCCTCCTCCTCCTCCTCCTCCTCCTCCTCCTCCTCCTCCTCCTCCTCCTCCTCCTCCTCCTCCTCCTCCTCCTCCTCCTCCTCCTCCTCCTCCTCCTCCTCCTCCTCCTCTTCCTCCTCCTCCTCCTCCTCCTCCTCCTCCTCCTCCTCCTCCTCCTCCTCCTCCTCCTCCTCCTCCTCCTCCTCCTCCTCCTCTTCAGTACCTCCGGAGCTTCTTCAACTGGGTCATCAAAAACTGGTACACTGCTTGTCTATCCTCCACATCCAATTTATTCCAAGACTGTCAATCAATGAGTCATTCAATTAATAAGAAACAAATTGATGAATTAATCAAAGAAATGATAATAAATATATCAATAAAAATAAATAATAAAAATATATAAATTATACTTATATTTTAACAAAGAATATATAAACAATAGTTTCATACGATTATTGCCTATATAAATAATATAATAATATGGAAAATGAATCAATGGAACCT
>OX387255.1:1492339-1494839 GCA_947562095.1 Branchellion lobata | reverse complement strand
TTGTTGTTTCCAATATAATCAATTCCATTATTATTATTATTATTATTTCCAATATAATCAATTCCATTATTATTATTATTATTATTGTTTCCAATATAATCAATTCCATTATTATTATTATTATTTTTTCCATATAATCAATTCCATTATTATTATTATTATTATTATTGTTTCCAATATAATCAATTCCATTATTATTATTATTATTATTATTGTTTTCAATATAATCAATATAATCCCATTATTTTTATTTTTGTTTTTGGCACTCAGGAGGCACCATCAATTATCTAGACTTAGATTTTTTCAGTAACAACAACAACAACAACAACAACAACAACAATAATAAAAATAAAAACAATGATAATTATTATAATAATAACTCTGTGATGTCACGAGGTAAGTTGCTAATATTTATTTGTTTTTGGTTTGTTGGTTGCTATAATTATTTTGCTTATTATTATTATTATTATTATTATTGTTATTATTATTATTATTTATTATTATTATTATTATTATTATTATTATTATTTTTATTATTATTATTATTATTATTATTATTTTCATTATTCTTATTCTTATTGTTTCTCAATTCTTGGGAACTCTCAACGGGGCATTGTCATTTCGTTAATATTATTTTTGTTGTCACGTTCGTTAACAATTATTATTATTTTATTATTATTATTATTATTATTGTTTTTGTTATTGTTATTGTTATTATTGTTCTTTTTTTAATTTCCTTTGGTGGCATGCTTGGCACCTTCAGTTTCATTAATCACACCTTCAGTTTTTTATTATTGTTATTTTTATTATTTCTTCTTCTTTTCATCTTTAGCGTTTTCATTATTATTATTATTATTATTATTATTATTATTATTATTATTATTATTATTATTGTGATTATCATTATTATAATTATTATTATGACTATTCATCCTCCTTCTTGAAGCCAGTATACAAGAGAAGGAGCTTCTGGCATCGCTGGAAAAATCAATAAGCAACAACAACAAAAATAAAAATAATAATAACAATAATATAAACATTGATAATGATAATGAAAGTATCATCAAAAATAAAAATAATATTGAAAATTGTAAACAAGGCCCGCGTAAGAAGAAGAAGAGCGCGAGAGAGAAGAAGGAAGAAGAAGAGGATGGGGAAGAAGAGAAGGAGGAAGAGGAGGAGGATGAGGAGGAAGAGGACGAGGAGAAGGAGGAGGAGGAGGACGAAGAGAGGAAGAAGGTGATGGAGATGTTGGTGGCTAAGATACCAGACCTGTCCTTCATGCGCTCCAAGGTCCTCATGTTCCCCGTCAGAGGCTGAAGAAGAAGAAGAGGAGGAGGAGGAGGAGGAGGAGGAGGAGGAGGAGGAGGAGGAGGAGGGGGGGATGTTATGATGATGATGATAATGATGATGATGATGACGACGATGATGATGATGATGATGATGATGATGATGATGATGATGATGATGATGATGACGACGATGTTGATAACGGAGAAAATTGATTGGACAATAAAGGCAAATGACGTTGATTTTAATCAGTGAAGCGCTAGAAGAATAAGAAGCAGTAGGTGGAAGAATCAAACGATGACGACGATGACTAGCTAGCGTGTATGTTTGTATGTGTGCTTTTGTGTGTTCATGTTTATGTTTGTGTTTGTGTGTGTTTGTGTGTGTGCGTGTGAGTGCGTGTGTGTGTGTGTGTGTGTGTGTGTGTGTGTGTGTGTGTGTGTGTGTGTGTGTGTGTGTGTGTGTGTGTGTGTGTGTGTGTGTGTGTGTGTGTGTGTGTGTGTGTGTGTGTGTGTGTGTGTGTGTGTGTGTGTGTGTGTGTGTGTGTGTGTGTGTGTGTGTGTGTGTGTGTGTGTGTGTGTGTGTGTGTGTGTGTGTGTGTGTGTGTGTGTGTGTGTGTGTGTGTGTGTGTGTGTGTGTGTGTGTGTGTTTGTGTGTTTATGCACATAACAAATAGTCATTCAATTGAAACTTGTTGGTTGAAATCATTAAAACATCCTTATTTTTCCTTCTCTTTCTTTTCTCTCCTCTTCTTTCACTTCTTTTCCCCCTCCCTTCTCATCATCTTGTTTTTAATCTTCTTCCTCATCTTTTTCTTTTTAATCTTCTTTCTCATCTTCTTCTTTTTAATCTTCTTCCTCATCTTTTTCTTTTTAATCTTCTTCCTTATCCGCTTCTTCTTTTTAATCTTCTTCTTCATCTTCTTCTTTTCCTCTTTTCTTCCTCCTCTTCTTCAAGCACTGGGACACAGAACTACGGGTTGGTGGTGTATCAAATTGTTTTTGTGTGTTTTTATATATTATTATCGTTATTATTATTATTTTTATCACTATTTTGTTTTTATTTTTTGTTTTTATTATCATTATTGAGTTGTTCTCATTGTGCCGGGCTCTTTTTTTTATATTATGCCGGTCATTTTTTTGTGTTTTTCATTAAATTAACAATTATAAATAGTCTTTAATGATATTACTTTTACTACTACTACCACCAC
>OX387255.1:1484904-1487139 GCA_947562095.1 Branchellion lobata | reverse complement strand
AGAAACCTGGTTAATCAATCTTTTTTTGATGCCTAAAACTTGTCATTAGTTGGAAAACACAAGAAGTTATTTTATGAAGTACTGCAAAAGAAATACGACATTTTTCAGTTTTAATATTTGAATAATCTCCGATTTAATCACTTATGACTCATATACTTTAACATAATCTTCTCAAAATCCCCCAAACTTTTTCAAATTATTTTTGTTTTGATTCGTAAAATAGGGTTGGCATTGGGGTCTTTAAACTAGTGAATCTGTACGGTAAATCGAAATAAAGTTGATTTAATAGCGGACTATAAATAGCCCTATTCCATAGTCAATTTAGAATTTTTTGAGAGTATTAATTTTACGATGAATTTTGAGTATTTGCAACTTTGAATTTGAAAACCCTTTCATCTTGTTATTCTTATTTAATAAAAAATAAATCAATTTTGTTTCAATTTCCAGCTTTTGAGTGGACTTTTTCAGATGGAAGCTAAGAAATAAATTTTCTTTTCATCCGCTTTTTAAAATTCTTTGGTATAATTAATATTATTATAATATTATTATTATTTTATATTATTAGTTCTTTGGCATAATTGATTAATTGCATAATTAATTAGTGCATCTTTTGTGTAATTAATTAATTTTTTTATTTATTCATTAATTATTATTAGTTCTTTGCAGTACGAAGAAGCAACCTACTACAATCCATTTCGTCTTCTCCATCATCACATTGTTTAAATCCATCACATTTGACAGAACCCTTCATACACCTGCTACCACAGAAGAAACCTCTGCAAGCTGTGGATTGAGCACGGCGTAGTTTCAATGCAGTGTGTTGTTTTTTTAAATCACATAAAATAAATAAATAAAATAAAATAAAATAAAATAAGTCAGTTTTATCTTAATGAATTTGTTTTCCGGAAGTTAATTCCAATCGTGCAATGGATTTTTACGACCAAAATTTAAAAGTGATTTTCATTGTAAGTCCTAAGAGATCTCAAGATTAAAAAAACCACATATTTGAGGGTCTTGTAGTAGGACCCTTGTGCTTAAAAGGCATTGTTTGTGAATTTTGCGTGGAGAGTTGAGAAGGTTTGTGTGAAAGACGCTTAAGTAATGTGGACACATAGTGAAATGTTGAAAGACACATCAACCGCTTTTACCTCTAACGTCGAAAATGAAATCCCGATAAAAGGACACCTTGGCGAAAACCACTCTGGCAAAATTACTGACGCTTTCTCTGTTTTTCGCTAAGATTGACACACCAACCTGTTCCCATTTTCCATTTGTGTTTCTACACATCAAAGGACCACCTTGGTCACCCTGTTGAACATGAAAAAGTGAAGAAAGACCTTTCAGAAGGATGTGGTAGAGGGTTTCGGAAATTTGTTCCAGTTTGTGGCAAACTACTGAAACGCGAATATCATCAAAGTTCTGTGGTTTATTGAAAGTAAGAGTAACAAACCAGCGAAACCGTTGTCCCTGGAGGAGTTGGAATGGACCCTGCACATAATCGATGCTCCATTTTTATACCGTTCATCTCGCAATTTTTTTTGGTTGTAATTTTCATCTTTCCATGAGCAAGATGATCTTCCGTTAAGAAGGTTTCATCTTCATTTTCTTTGATTGCTCCATATCCAGAGGCTACACACACCTCGTACTTTGCAACTTTTGTTTCGAATTGAGTCCCGTCTAAGCAGATGCGCTGGACCTGTGGGAAACATGTTTACTTTTAGCTTCTCCTTTGAATGCTTTCAACCACGCTTATAAAACAAAAAAATGTCTTACTGAATCTTTGAAAGTGAGACTTCTTTTCAATTCAACAAGCACAAGAGCATTAGAATCATTCTCGTGATTTTTTACAAACAATATTCGCTGGACGTCCAGCCAATTGTGATCTTTGTGTTTTTTCAAATCTACCACTCCTACTGCAATTTTATAATTTTTTACTTTCACAACGGGCAACCTTTGATTTTCATACCTTGAAAACAAAAAATCGAATAAAATTATTTTATCTTCATTAAAAAGTTATTTTAACTGTTAACTTATTTATAAATACATTTTGCTTGTTGTAAAGTATCATGTGCGGGTGAATGAATCTCTGTTTGGAAACGTAGCTATGTTTCATCATTATTTTCATACATGAGGCATTGGGCTGTCAGAAGGACCCAACGCTTTTCGATGATGGAAGCGGTACAAAATATACTTTTTTTCTCATTTATTTTCAACTTCAGATAAGCCACCCATGGC
>OX387255.1:1432404-1479904 GCA_947562095.1 Branchellion lobata | reverse complement strand
GAATGTGTGAGGTGTATTGGGGGATGAATGTGTGAAGTGTATTGGGGATGAATGTGTGGGGTGTATTGGGGGATGAATGTGTGAGGTGTATTGGGGGATGAATGTGTGGGGTGTATTGGGGGATGAATGTGTGAGGTGTATTGGGGGATGAATGTGTGAGGTGTATTGGGGGATGAATGTGTGAGGTGTATTGGGGGATGAATGTGTGAGGTGTATTGGAGGATGAATGTGTGAGGTGTATTGGGGGATGAATGTGTGAGGTGTATTGGGGGATGAATGTGTGAGGTGCATTGGGGGATGAATGTGTGAGGTGTATTGGGGGATGAATGTGTGGGGTGTATTGGGGGATGAATGTGTGAGGTGTATTGGGGGATGAATGTGTGAGGTGTATTGGAGGATGAATGTGTGAGGTGTATTGGGGGATGAATGTGTGAGGTGTATTGGGGGATGAATGTGTGAGGTGTATTGGAGGATGAATGTGTGAGGTGTATTGGGGGATGAATGTGTGAAGTGTATTGGGGATGAATGTGTGGGGTGTATTGGGGGATGAATGTGTGAGGTGTATTGGGGGATGAATGTGTGGGGTGTATTGGGGGATGAATGTGTGAGGTGTATTGGGGGATGAATGTGTGAGGTGTATTGGGGGATGAATGTGTGAGGTGTATTGGGGGATGAATGTGTGAGGTGTATTGGAGGATGAATGTGTGAGGTGTATTGGGGGATGAATGTGTGAGGTGTATTGGGGGATGAATGTGTGAGGTGCATTGGGGGATGAATGTGTGAGGTGTATTGGGGGATGAATGTGTGGGGTGTATTGGGGGATGAATGTGTGAGGTGTATTGGGGGATGAATGTGTGAGGTGTATTGGAGGATGAATGTGTGAGGTGTATTGGGGGATGAATGTGTGAGGTGTATTGGGGGATGAATGTGTGAGGTGTATTGGAGGATGAATGTGTGAGGTGTATTGGGGGATGAATGTGTGAAGTGTATTGGGGATGAATGTGTGGGGTGTATTGGGGGATGAATGTGTGAGGTGTATTGGGGGATGAATGTGTGGGGTGTATTGGGGGATGAATGTGTGAGGTGTATTGGGGGATGAATGTGTGAGGTGTATTGGGGGATGAATGTGTGAGGTGTATTGGGGGATGAATGTGTGAGGTGTATTGGGGGATGAATGTGTGAGGTGTATTGGGGGATGAATGTGTGAGGTGTATTGGAGGATGAATGTGTGAGGTGTATTGGGGGATGAATGTGTGAGGTGTATTGGGGGATGAATGTGTGAGGTGTATTGGGGGATGAATGTGTGAGGTGCATTGGGGGATGAATGTGTGAGGTGTATTGGGGGATGAATGTGTGGGGTGTATTGGGGGATGAATGTGTGAGGTGTATTGGGGGATGAATGTGTGAGGTGTATTGGGGGATGAATGTGTGAGGTGTATTGGGGGATGAATGTGTGAGGTGTATTGGGGGATGAATGTGTGAGGTATACTGGTCGAAGGACTTTTGAATTGGATCGGTGGAGTGTTATGTTGAATCATTAGTTTCCTTGCCAAAGTTAAAGCGTCTTAGTTACTCTAATGGCGTCTACATATCAATCTGTGTTAATTTTTGATTATTTTACTTTTTAATGCAACTGGTGTGAGTATCAGAGTAGTTGGTTTTCTGACAGCCCGTTATAATCAACTGTAGTTGTCTTTTTGAATAAAAAAAAACAGAAAAACTCAAGAAAGAAAATGATGTGATGACCCGTGTGGGAGTTTTATATGAATTATTTTTAGAATAATTTTTTGGAATTTTTCATACTTCCAGACTTGTTGTAATCATACAATACAATACAATACAATACAATACAATACAATACAATACAATACAATACAATACAATACAATACAATACAATACAATACAATACAATACAATACAATACAATACAATACAATACAATACAATACAATACAATACAATACAATACAATACAATACAATACAATACAATACAATACAATACAATACAATACAATACAATACAATACAATACAATACAATAAAATACAATACAATACAATACAATACAATACAATACAATACAATACAATACAAAAACGAATATTATTATAGTGGCATCAACCCCGTAGAGTTTCTAGGCCACTGTAGTTCATCACTGTAGTTGCGTCTTTTGATTACTTTTCGCCTTTTCAACGTTGTTTTAACTTTTTTGTCGATTTTAAATTTTCATTTTTTGGAAAATGATTTTCTGTTTATGAAAATAAATCTTTTTTATACCCACTTTTTCAATTCATTTCTGGGTAAGAGAAAATGATGTTGATAGTATGAGTTTCTTAGGGAATCCCACAAATTTGAAAGCTTAGAAATTATGAAGACTTTGACTTTTTCTTTTTTTAAGTGAGATGAATGCTTTGAAGATTTTTTGGGTATGAAGAAAAGAAAGAAACTAAGTGGACAATAGATTGTATACAAAAGATTATACAAAAGATTATACAAAAGATTATACAAAAGAGTATACAAAAGATTATACAAAAGAGTATACAAAAGAGTATACAAAAGATTATACAAAAGGGTATACAAAAGATTATACAAAAGATTATACAAAAGAGTATACAAAAGATTATACAAAAGAGTATACAAAAGAGTATACAAAAGATTATACAAAAGAGTATACAAAAAGGTATACAAAAGAGTATACAAAAGGGTATACAAAAGAGTATACAAAAGATTATACAAAAGAGTATACAAAAGAGTATACAAAAGGGTATACAAAAGAGTATACAAAAGAGTATACAAAAGAGTATACAAAAGAGGATACAAAAGAGTATACAAAAGAGTATACAAAAGATTATACAAAAGATTATACAAAATATTATACAAAAGATTATACAAAAGAGTATACAAAAGAGTATTCAAAAGAGTATACAAAAGATTATACAAAAGAGTATACAAAAGAGTATACAAAAGAGTATACAAAAGAGTATACAAAAGAGTATACAAAAGAGTATACAAAAGAGTATACAAAAGGGTATACAAAAGAGTATACAAAAGAGTATACAAAAGAGTATACAAAAGAGTATACAAAAGAGTATACAAAAAAGTATACAAAAGAGTATACAAAAGATTATACAAAAGATTATAAAAAAGAGTGTACAAATGAGTATACAAAAGAGTATACAAAAGAGTATACAAAAGAGTATACAAAAGAGTATACAAAAGAGTATGCAAAAGAGTATACAAAAGAGTATACAAAAGAGTATACAAAAGAGTATACAAAAGAGTATACAAAAGAGTATACAAAAGAGTATACAAAAGAGTATACAAAAGAGTATACAAAAGATTATACAAAAGAGTATACAAAAGAGGATACAAAAGAGTATACAAAAGAGTATACAAAAGAGTATACAAAAGAGTATACAAAAGAGGATACAAAAGAGTATACAAAAGAGTATACAAAAGAGTATACAAAAGAGTATACAAAAGAGTATACAAAAGAGTATACAAAAGGGTATACAAAAGAGTATACGGAAGAGTATTCAAAAGTGGTATGGATGTGAAAAGATAAAAAATAATATATTGGTGGAAACTATCTAAAATAAAAATAAAAGCATGAGAAAATAGCAAAAGCAATGATGGATGAGCAAAATGAAGGCGAAAAAAGAAAAAAAGAGCTGGCGGAAGAAGAAATAGAAGGCAAAAACTCCCATCAAATAAGCTATCACGTGACAATAATGAAAAAGAAAAAAAACATAGAAAGCAAAAAAAAGAAAGCTTAAAGAAAAAATATATATCTTATTTGTTTATGTTTACAAAAGAAAATTATGTTTATGTTTGCAAATGAGCATTAAAAACGAATATTGGATGGTGCATCAGAGACAATATTATATAGTGAAAGGAGGTTCCAAGAGCAAAGACAACCTCTCTGTATCCGAAAAAACAAAGAACAAACATTAGCAATGGTCTTCATTTGATAGGCTGATGGATAAAAACAAGATTTTTGCTTTTTGTTTGCCTCACAGAGTTCTTTAGGCGACCATTCAACTCTCCCGTGAACAAGGTGGTATTCAGATATGGGTGTTGTACCATATTTAGTTATGTTATATCCAGCGACTACACATGCCTCATAAGCCGATGTTCCACTGTTGAACATTTGTTTTTCGTCTAAGCAAATGGAATTTATCTGTAGAAAAATCAAAGTTAGAATTTTTTATGCATTTTTTAAAGAGGTATTGAATGTATTGAGGTATGTGAGTGATAAGGGCATTTGAAATCGGTATTGCATGCAAAATGTACTTGATATAAGAACTAGAAAAAACTGATAAATTGTAATAATTTTTGTGTGTGTGTGTGTGTGTGTGTGTGTGTGTGTGTGTGTGTGTGTGTGTGTGTGTGTGTGTGTGTGTGTGTGTGTGAGGCCGGTGATTTTTTCATTTATATATGCTTTTTCTGAGCTAATAATTAAAGATCGACCGTGTCTCTGAACTTCAGCTTGTGCTTCAACTTGTAAAGACTAACTCCATCCAGTAAAGAATTTTTGAATTTTGATACAACCACTCTTTGAATGGGCTGCCACATGGCACGATACGATATTTTCAAATCCACTCGACCCACTGCGACTTGATAATTATTTGCTCTCGTATCAGGGTATACGTGATTCACATCAAAGTACCTTAAGTAAGTTAGAACAAATACATGAAAACTGATAAACAATTTTCAAAGTATTTTAAAATGTGAACTTGATAAGAAAACTTCTAAAAGTAAATATGGTACTGCCACCCCAAGCCTCATCACTCCCCTACCTCAAGCAAGTTACGGCTGATAAGATCCAAAAGGAATCAATGATAGCAGCAGTGCAGTAGGTATATCCACTATTTGATATTGTTTTCAAATAGACCACCCAAGGCCATTGGCCAACTTTGGAATGAACGGCGTTAGCATGGTTTCTATCATCGTATTCAGGCTCTCTTTTGCCGCATTCTGAATGATGGTGGAAGGGATGAAGATTGAAAAAAAAATTGTTTGTGTGTTTTTAAAGGCACCTGAAGGTTTGCAAAACAGTCTAATCTTGTCGGGTTTTTTGCAAGCCCTGTTAAAAGTATGATTATTCATTGAGTGCAAGTTTCCAAGGACTTTTGTTATCAGTCAGTATCAATTTCAAAGAAATTCTACAAAAAAATGATAATCTTTTGACTTGATTTGCGTCATATCGATGTAACTACTGTTGATGAAACAATCTTCAACACTGGCGCTTTCTTCGTTCCAGGCCAAAGTATGGTTTGCAAAGCCTATTGCTTTTCTGTCAATTTTTGTTTTTACGGTGTTTATACCAAACTTGAAACATTTGAAAACTCATGAAAACAATGTTACTTTTGAATAATAAACACTGGAGCAAATTTAACGGATAATTTAAGGTTGTATTCAATGTGGATACTTTCAACTTGTTACCCCTTTCCGAGGAAATGGCACATGAAATTGATGCCATCACTGGTGGCTGCATCAGAACACACAAACCGATCTTTTAAGCCTTTATAAAAAACTTTGACAAAGTCATTATCCATTAACACTGCGTTAAAAAAAATTTTGAGCTTGAGTCGAAGTGTGGCAAACCACATATCAAAGTGAAAAAAACTCGAAAAACAAAATCAAATCAAAATCCTACAACAAGTAGCTTCGTCCGAACTGTCAGAGCAATCATTTTTCCCGTCACACAGCAATGTGTTGCCTATACATTGGTTTGTTGAGAAACACTTGAATTCTTCTGGTCGGCAAGCGACTAGATGGGAGGGTTGAATATATTCGGAAAAATTCAATGACTTTCGATTGAAAGTTCACTTCACAAATTGTACACACCAAAAACCTCCGCCTACCACAGGTTTTTTCCGATTCATCGTCTCCTTTGGGACAGTCTTTGATTCCATCACACACCCAAGTTTCTTTTATGCATTTCCCATTGAGACATTTGTGTTCGTATTGCGTACATTCTGTGTCGAATACAACAAAATTCATTATTTCCAATTCATTCCGAGCTAAACTAGAAGTTAAAGTTTTATTAAAATGAGTGCTTGACCGGTGTATTTTCTTTTTTTGATTTCAATCGGACATTTATTGGTGTCGTTGCAGCTGACATATCGTTGTTCAGCTGCACTTCCGCATGTGGATCCCTCACAAGCAGCTGTTGCAGTGTTGGCTCCACAAGAAAGGAAAACTGATGGGTTGAGGATGAAAATGATTCCGAAATTCTATCATATTTAACAATTGACGAAACTTCCAAAAAATACAATAATTCCGAACAAAACTTACTAAATATTATTTATATATATTCCAATTTTATATTAAAAATTTTTTTTTTATAGCTACTAACCTGCTAAAATAGTCAAAACAAACATTTTTCCGAGTTAAGTTTGTGAGCCTTCTGTTATACACCAGCCGATGGTTTTCAAACACTTTAAAGATCACTATAAGGTAAATTTTTTAAGCTTGTTATTAGGTTTTGTTCAATACTTGAAAAGAATTTTTCTATAGATTGTTATTTTGCTTGTGTAGTTGACTTGAATAAAAATAGCCAATGAGCGTGAAATCAATCTAACTTAATTTTCCACAAAAACATTAAAAAAATTTTTTTGTTATAAAAATCAAGGTTGAAAAAATTCACTAAAATTTTCCAATTTAATAATTTTTTTATTTGCGATCAAAAAATAAAAATGCGCTCTATAACATTTGATTAAAACTTGACAACAGCTATCACTTCGATACCTCGAAACCTAATGGCCTCGAAACTCTACGGGGTTAATGCCACTATAAAAATATTCGTGTTTGTATTGTATTGTATTGTATACTGCCCCTAGCCTATGGAATTCCTTTCCATCCAGCCTCCGCTTGTCACCTTCGCTGATGAATTATCGTAGACAGTTTAAAATCACGCGCTACAAAAAAAACTTGATAAAATAAGACTGCTCGAAGCATTCAAATCAAGTTCGTGAATCTTTCCAGTTAAAACAATCACAAGCAGGGTTTGCGAGAATAAATAATTTTGAAAACCTTATTTCAATCTTTAATCAAAGTTATCAAAATCGGAAAACAGACTAATTGAATTAAACATATAAATAAAATAAAATATCAAATAAAATATCAAATAAAATAATAAACTCAATTAGTCTATACACACAAGACCTTATTCTTCAGCTACCAACGGACAGGACGCCACACTCCTCTTCATTCACCAGGGCGACAGTGGTGGTCCACTGATGTGTAGAAAACCGAAAGGCATTTGGGTGCGACGGGTTGGTGAGTCAAACGTGAGATGAATGTGGTAGTTGCTCGTTAACCAGCGTTTCTAAGACTTCATTCAGTCCGCCTTTGGTGATTATGTTTGTTTCTTAATTCAAACAGATCAAACATGTTTCCATGGCTGCTTGGACTCGAACCAGTTATGAACTTTTCATTAACAAACGATTCATAATTACTTTTATCTTTTATAGATTGTTATTTTTTATTGTGTTGCTTTCATACCCACATCACTTTTTTCATAATTATTGTAAACTATTGGCGAGATTCTGTCTAGATTTGTTTAATATTTGTTTAAATTATTATTGAAATGATATTTTTATATTTTTAACATAATAAACCAAACGGTTAGTCTATGAATGTCGAAAGTCAGAGTGATGGTGTTCGTGCTGATGAAAAGTTTATAAGTCACCTTCCATGAACAACTATCCAGAAAGAACCTTTGAATATGAAATCTCAAATTTTTAATACATTTTTGGAATATTTTATTTTTTCATTAATTTGTAATTAATCTATAATTAATCTATAATTGATTAATCCATCATTAATCTCATAAATTTGAATATTTACAAAAACGCTTGATTGAAAATAATTGATTTCACGGGTTTTTCATCAGGTTATTTTTTTAATATAATTTGATGTTCCATGAACAGAGAATAACAAAAAGACCTATAAACAAAATATTTCAATGGTTTTTTTTCAAAAGATGACCTTTAAAATTAAAAGTTGTCTTAATTGAAAACTCACTTAATTGAATATGTAATTAATATTCTCATTCATTCTTATAATTATTATTATTATATTATATTATTATTATTAATATTAATAATAATACTACTACTACTACTACTACTAATAATAATAATAATAATAATAATAATAATAATATTATTATTATTATCGGTATTATTATTATTATTATTATTATTATTATTATCATTATTATTATTATTATTATTATTATTATTATTATTATTATTATTATTATTATTATTTTTTTTATTATTATTATTATTATTATTATTATTGTTATTATTATTATTACTATTATTATTATTATTATTATTATTATTATTATTATTATTATTATTATTATTATTATTATTATTATTTTTATTATTATTATTATTATTATTATTATTATTATTATTATTATTATTATTATTATTATTATTATTATTATTATTATTATTATTATTATTATTATTATTATTATTATTATTATTATTATTATTATTATTATTATTATTATTATTATTATTATTATTATTATTATTATTATTATTATTATTATTATTATTATTATTATCATTCTTCGATTTGGTGCTACTATATACAAAAACTTTTGTTAAGTTCGGCAAACCGAGTTCCGTACGAGCTCCCTAAGTAGTCATTAATTAATTAATTTTTTATTTTATTTTGAAACCCAAAAAAATAATTATATTTCAACTTTGAGTCAATTTATTATTTTTGTAGAAAGTTAATCCGGACTAACTGATTTCACAGCTTTTAATTATTTTCAGCGAAACACATTTGAAAAATATTTGAAAAAAAAAAAGATAAGAAATAATCTGTAAAAAAACACAAAAATCTATTACCAAATAAAAATTACAATTTTTTTTGTGCTATGGAAAATAAACGACCAATTTTTCTGATATATGTATAGGTGCTTTCGAAATGAAAACCAAAAAAATGTTTACATTAACTCTTGTGGCAGCTAAGTGGCTGGAAGTTAATTTCTTCTAGTTTATCGGCACGCTGTTTGAGTGTTCAACCTTCGATCTGATTTATAGCTCCCAAAACGACTCGAACTTGGAAAAATAAGTTTTAGATTAACATCTTGCTTCTACTTGGCACCAAAAGCTGCCATACATACACAAAGATTGCCTGTAACACAAGCTTCGTGAAGACCACCTAATCAAATAGATAAAAAATTGAAATGAAACTTATTCCAAAGATTCAAAACATTTTCGGAGCGACTAGGGTGGTCCACTGATGTGCAGCAAACATAACGGCTTGTGGGTGCAAGTGGGTGTGACAAGCTTCAGAAACAAAAGCTCCGGTGTCGCTGGATTTTCAAGAATTTGGTTTTTTTCATGAATTCATCGGACCCGCCATCGGTTATTCACTTTTTCTAACTTCATGCAATTATTTTATAAAAGTTTCGATACTGAATTCATTTCAATTCAAGGTTCAATATAAAAAGTATACCTTAGAACATCTGATCTAATCTAATCTAATCCTATCTAATCCTATCTAATCCAATCTAATCTAATCTAATCTAATCTTATCTTATCTAATCCAATCTAATCTAATCTAATCTAATCTAATCTGATCTAATCTAATCTAATCTAATCTAATCTAATCTAATATAATATAATCTAATCTAATCTAATATGATCTAATCTAATCTAATCTAATCTAATCTAATCTAATCTAATCTAATCTAATCTAATCTAATCTAATCTAATCCAATCTTATCTAATCTAATCTAATCTAATCTAATCTAAAAAGAATTTTTTTAATTCTTGTTCATCTAACCTAACTTTTTTTGTTGAGTAATTTCATCAAAGGAAGTAACTTGAAGAACTAATGTTGTTTTGGTTCAACAATTGTTTTCAGAAGTAATCACATCAAATTATCGACCTCTTGAAGACGAGATGAAACGAAGGAGGAAAAGAACTTACGTTTATCAACAAATTCCAAGGTTTAGCAAATTAACTTATATCAAGAAAATCAAAATCTAATGAATGGAAAATTTCACAAAACTTCACAAAACATGACAAAAAATTTGAAAAAAACTTTGATGTAATAAAATTGATCTTATCTTATTAACAGCTTCTAACGTAGTAATTTTTCATAAACTTTAATTAAAACAATCCAGCTAAACCCTTAAAATTTACAAAGCGAAGAAAACAATTGAATTATTAAAAAATGTATTTAAAAAATTCTAGGCTACACTACGTTCTCATAAAGTTTTTGAAACTTTTTTTTTAAATTTTCATAACAAGGCATTCATGAAAAATTTTTATTGAATGTTTCATGGTAATTTTAATTATAGTTGATTTAATTAATATACCTTGATTTTTCAAACTGTTAAATTTTTGGGAAAAAAGAAAGCTAACAAAAGTCCATCACTATGAAACATGTAAATAATTTGACTCAAATTTGTTTTTCAACAAAATTTTCGATATAGTTGAAAAAAATTATAATTATTTCATTTTCATACTATTGACTACTTTTCACTTTTAACCTTAACTATTTTATCAATATTGCATTGATTCTCGCACTGTGCTGTGGTGTCAATTTGAATTTCTTGAAGTTTATTTCATTATTCAATTTATTCATCAGGCATGCAAATAAGAAATAACGCGACTGACAAAAAGTAAGTATAAAATTTTTTTTTTCATGTGAATTATCGCAGCTGATAATTTTAATAATCAGTCAATTTCTACATAGCGAATACAACTTTTCACGAAAAACATTTTTTTACAGAAAGTCAGTTGAAAATCATATTTCTAGAGAAATTTACTCTACTACAAGTACTGTTTTTGTGTTTGTGCTCTTGTTCATAGCTCGTGTTTTTTCAGCACTATATAGCAATATTTCTGACTGTGATGAAACTTACAACTATTGGGAGCCGGTATTGTTCAATTCATATCTTTATTTGTAAATTTTTTCATATTCTCATTATATAATTTTCATGAAAATTTGTATATACAATTGTTATACACTGTTGTCTACTCAACCTTTTTGCCAGTTACACAAGCTGCTCCATGGACATGGTTTCCAAACATGGGAGTATTCTCCACTGTATGCAATCCGATCATATGCCTATCTCACCACCATGGCTTTTCCCTTATGGCTCATAGACACTTTTATGACATCTGACAAGGTGAATTTAAATTTTCTTAATTTTCCATCTTATTTTTCAACATTCAAAATAAATCATCTTCATGTTGATTATCCCATCCATCATCCAGGTTTTTCAGTTTTACCTGCTTAGAGGCATGTTGGCCCTCATATCTAGTGCTGTTGAAACTTTTTTTTATAGGTTTGTTGCTAAACTTTGCTTTTTCTTGATATTCATGGGTAAATATAATTTTGTTTATTTTTGCTTTCACAGGAGTGTAGCAAAGACCTACAATGTCCGACTAGCTAACCGCCTCCTTGTATTTCTTCTTTTCAGTCCTGCATTTTATATTTCTACTACAGCCTTCTTGCCTTCCTCCTTTTCCATGTGTGCATGTATGTGTGCGTATGCTTGGTGGTGGTGCTATCACACTGTCTTCGTGCCTGTCTTCCTAATTGGATTGGCATCTCTTTATGGCTGGCCTTTTGCTGCTCTCATTGGGTGGGTGGTTATTATTTCGCAATTAATATTATTTTCAAGATTATTATAAAATTACATAATCTTATTCATAATTTTAGATTAATTCAGCTTCCTATTACTTCTTTTTTCACTCCATTAACTCAACCCTCCAATTTGTAATCAAAGCTTTTTTTAATTACTCTACCCACAATCATCTCTAAACTTTGCAGCATACCATTGGCATTGGACATGGTTTTCCACCAAGGAAAAGCAGTTCCTGCAATTTTTTCCACTTTGGCCTCCTTGCTCCTTCTCTTGGTCGGTACATCTCACACACATCTACCCATTCATGCTCAGATCCATTTGTTAAACACCAAATGAGTCGATTCTTCTATCCAAAAATTGATTATTCTAATCTTCTGTGTTAATCAGAACTCCTCATTCATCCTGAAACATTGAAAATGTCTTATTCCACCGAAATTCTTATTCATATCAACCTCAGACTCCTCTTTGTCTCTTTGATTCCTATTATTATGGAAAACTGACGATCCCTCCCCTCAACATCCTCCTCTACAACGTCTTCACACAGCACGGACCTGACCTCTATGGTGAGTGGAATTTAAGATTCACTTTTTGAGAAATCGTTTTTTAAGCCTGGAAATTATTGATTTTCCTTAATTTTTATTTTAACTTCAAACCTCACTTTGGATCTTCATTATTAACATTTTTTAAACTCTCAGTACTGCATTTGGCAGGCCTGAGAAAGCACAGTTGATTTTCTTGGTCAATTTTATAATAACTTTCATCATTCTCTACCGCTGTCACCCACTATGACTCACCACCATCATTACTTTCATATCCACCACCACCATCCTCTCCATTTCCACCACCATCATCTCTTCCATATCCACCACCACCATCCTCTCCATATCCATCACCACCATCGTCTCCATATCCATCACCACCACCACCACTATCTCTTCCATATCCACCACCACCACCATCATCATTTCCATATCCACCATCAGGCACAGAGCCATGGTGGTTTTACTTTCTCAACAGCTTTCTCAACTTCAACGTTGCATTCCTCTTCTTACTCCTCTCAATCCTGCTTTTTGTTGGTGCTGTTGTTATTGCTATTCTTAAACTTTTCGTTGGTTTTGTTGAGGTTTTTGTTGGTTTTCCTGATTTTTATTTCATTTTTATTTTTCCATAAACTTCCAGGTGTGTGTGGAAATACCGAAAACAAAGATTAGCCGAATCATTGGTTGTCTCAATGAAACATTATTCACTATTAAAAATTACAAATTCAATTGTTTCCAGCGATTCGTTCTCATCATTCTTAGTATTCATATTTTCTTCTCATCTCATTCATTCTTGTTGCCTCATCCACCACCACCAGCGTTTCCAGTGTTTTCTTCTTTGTTGGTGGTTCTTTCGTGGATGCTTGTCTTTTTCACCAGGCCTCATAAGGTGCTTGGCGTGGTCTGGTGTATGTTCTTAAAGTTGCGATAAATAGGATGATCACCGTCAATTCATGCAATATTTTTTTTCTCCCATTATGATGATCATGGTCAATGTTTGAGGTTGTCAGATAATAAGTTATAATGTTCATGCACCTCCAATGACCGAGTGATTCCAACGCAGGAAGAACGCTTCCTTTTCCCTATCTACCCCTTCGTCGCCCTGTGTGCCGCCTGGTCTTTTGAGCAGACAATGGTGAAGTTATCAAGACATTCACTTTTCTAATTGAATCATTTTAAATTTTTTTTCCACACAGGTCTTCATAAGGAATGCGTCTTCAAAGTTTTTTCATATTCCACTCCTCCCTTCCCTTCTTTCCTCCCTCGTCACACTTTTTTTTGTCATTTTTTCACTCTCAAGAATTTTTGCACTCTTTCATGGTGTGTTTTCTTTCACTGGTTCTGATACTTATATTATTTTTTTTACGGAATTTTCGTGTATAACTAAACTCATGTCCAAAAAAGAAAATTCTCATTTAAATTATATTTTAATACTTTTCTTTCCCTTATTACAGGTTACAATGGTGCCTTGAAGACATATGCTTTGCTTTCTGAATCCTTGAAGAATTCCAATTTTGCGTATGAACCACCCGTGAGTGTGTGTGTGGGTAAGGAGTGGTACAGATTCCCTTCGCACTTCTTCCTGCCAAACGGGTGAGTGGTTGGTTGTTGGTGGTGGGAGTAAGGCTTTAATCTGAAGCGATTTAAAAAAAATCATCTTGATTGTTGTTCGGTCGTTTTTTTTAATTATTTACTTCATTTTTGTTAGTTTTTTTCCCAAAATCATCTTGATTATTTTTCGGTTGTTTTTTTTAATTCTTTACTTCATTTTTGTTAGTTTTTTTCCCAAAATTAATTATTTCCACTTCGTTCGGCTCTGTAATTGTTTCAGCGTGGGGATTTTATTTTGGATGCTTTGAATACTTCCAGTCATTTTTTTTTACGCTTTTTTGAAACCTTTTTGTCAACAAACACACAACTTATTTTCTCACGAGGTATCATCTGAAGTTTTTGAAGTCAGAGTTTAGTGGACAGTTACCAGGCGAGTTTTCAACCGCGTTGAATGCCACTCGTCTCATACCGCCCCACTTCAACCACATGAACCTCGAGCAACCAGAAAGATATGTAAGTAATTCAACTCACTAAAAAAATTTTCCAATCGTTTTTCAATTTTTGAGAATCATAGTTTCCATGTTCATTTCATCAATATGCCTCCACGTCTCAGGTGAACATTGACACGTGTGACTACCTGGTTGACTTGGCCACGCAAACACACACATCGCTTGAACCACCTTACTTCATGGATGTGACGACTTGGCAGGTGTTGGTAGATGTGCCTTTCCTAGATGCTGCTAGGTTTGTTTGTGACCTTCACACACCTGTACTACCTTATTTTGTTTTTCGACTCCACAACTGTGTTTTCACAATACTCATCTATGATTTCTTGATTTTCGCAGATCGAGCAAGTTTTTCAGAGCCTTTTATGTGCCATTTTTGTCTCACAAGCACACACAATATGTTTCATACCACGTCCTTAAAAGGAGAATCTGAGAAAAAAAAACGAGGAATGATTTTCAAATAACGAAATAACTTTGGTTGTATTTTTTTATTCACGCAGGGATATTTTATTTTTAAACATGGTAAGAACACGTTTGACATAATTAGATTTTTGAAAAAGAAAACAGAATAAGCTCATGGTTTAAAAAAGTAAAAATATCTGATTTTTGGTCAATAAAACATTAAAAGGTTATGAAGTGTGTTTTTCGAAAAAAAATTCTATCATTTAAGTGATTTTCAAAAAAGTATAAAAATAAAATGAATGAATTAATGTATAATTTGGTAAATTGTGCAGTTTGAAATCTAGGTTGTCTCAAAAGCGCTAAGGATAACTTTCTGATCAAGTTAGAGAGGTCTTGGCGGAGGCGAGTAGCTGTTTACGAAAATTCATGAGCAACTTTGACAGGTAAGATTTTTAATATTCTTCTCTAAAAGCATTTTTAAATTGCTGATAACTAGCATATAAAAACTTGTAATCAAAAAAATCTCGGAAGAGTTCTTATAACAAAGATCATTAAGCATATGAAAAAAACGCAAAAATATGAGTAACCATCCGTTGAAAGATTAATCAAACTTCATAACGAATTATTTTATATTTTATTATTATAATATATTTTATATAATTCTTTTATATTATTTTATATTATTTATTTGAAAAAAAAATCTATCTCACAAAGACACCTGAAACTAAATGAAGGAAGCTAACCTAATCAAATCTAACGAGGCGCTTTGTAAATACATCGTTAGCCCCTTGAAGTGCACGCCTTCATGGCACCAAGACAATAAGGAAGACACCCATCATGCAACACGAATTTTTACAAGAAGTACTGGAAGCTGAACCTTTGAAGAAGAAGACGGAGCTGAGGCGCTTGAAGACCTTGTCGCTGGAAGACAAGGAGGCTCATGACAAGCAAAAGTGGGGGCAAGAACGCTAGATTGAAAAAAATCAATTATATTTGTTCCTTAAATTAAGGGCTAATTAAAATTTTAATTAAATTGTTTTTTTGAAAAAAAATGTTTATTTGATATTTTAGTACTGGATTTAGTTATTTTAATGAGAAGTTAATTCAACCTAATCGATTATGCAGCTTAGACATTTTTCAGCCAAATTCAATTACACAATTATTTCCACTAGTTCAAATATCTATAGTTTCATGAATTTGACTTTAATATTCGAAAATTTAAAAAAAAAGCAAAATCTTTTGTTATTTAAAAATAAAAACCTTGTGTATAAATATTCTCTCAGTCACAAGCAGAGTTCAAGCAAAATGTTTGCAAGGGCTTTTGTCGCAAGTGAGCTGTTTCAATTAAAATCTAGTGTTAATTTAATAGTAATTAAAATGGAAAAACATTCATGAAATTTGAAAATTGAGTTTTGAAAAAAATTTAAACCGATCACCCATCCAGTTGTTCTTAGCATATCCACTCGCGCAACAGCCGATTGTCCATGTGTATTCTGTGGAGGCATATGCAAGAGTTGCGATATAAAATGCGATGGTATTAAAGACTGCCCTAACGCTGAAGACGAATTGGACTGCCCGGGTGATTTCACTTTTCTATTAATACATTCTCAAGATTAACTATTCCCTTGAGTATCTTTAGTTGTATCAAGAACTCAATGGGAATACAAGATACATTCAACTTTGTCACACTGGAGTTGAATAATTCAAAAAATTACTTACAGGTTGTTCAGATTCTCAGTACAAATGTTATAAGGGACCGTGTATCGACAGAAGCTGGTTGTGTGATGGAACTAAGGACTGCCAAAAGGGAGAAGATGAAGAAAATTGTGGTGAGGAGAACAAGTCTGCTGTGGCCAATTAATATATAAAAAGAAAACTCTCGGAAATATATCACTTGAAAATCTGCAACTCATTCAGTCGTTTGCAAACCTAATGAGTCCAAGTGTTTTCGGACAAATAGATGTGTGCCAAGTGGGAAATGGTGTGATGGAATAAATGATTGTAAGGATCAATCAGACGAACTCAATTGCTGTAAGAAACATTCAAATTGAATTCACATGTTTTCAAAATAATAAACTTCAAACAACTGCATGAATAATTTGAACATTTTAACGTAATACGCAAACACACAACTGGTACAATGCAGTATCGACCATACAATATGTGGTCAAGATCACATACAAAGGTCAACAGGGATATTCCATGTGTGCTGACAGATCTACATATGATATACTGAACTCTGTATGCGACTATCTCGGAGAAGGGTACGTCAAATAAATGGTTTTTCGATAACATAAGCTTGAAATTGAAAAATCTTGAGCGGCTGCTTGTGATTTATAATGGGACAATAGTCTTCAGAAACCCAATATCTAACACAACAATCGCCAGCGAAGTGTTAACATTCAGCCTCCAGTCTATACAAAATGGAAAAACTCTCATTATAGAAAAAAGTTCAAACGGCATTAAGATTTCAGAACCACGGTATATCTCCACAAATCATCAATATAACACTTAACTACATTACTAATCGAATCTTCAACAGAAACTGCTCATCTCAAAAGAGGATTCAATTGTTTTGCAGGCCACGAAGTGCGTTTTCAAACGATTATTAACTTCACTGAAACATCTTTTGTAAAATTGATCTTTTCCATTTTTTCAGTATGCAGCAAAAGAGCTGCTGAATTCGAGTTCAAAAGTTCTTATATCACAAACGGGATTTATTCTAAAGTGGGCCAGTGGCCATGGGTGGCTTTAATGGAAACTGATGATTCATCATTTTGTACTGCTACAATCATCAGTCCATACTGGATTATTTCAGCCGCACACTGCCTGAGGTATGAAAGAAGTGGAGTTTCGTGGTTTGGTTGGTCGATGTGTTTTTTAATTAATTTTCTAATAATCAAACTTTTTTTAATAAATTTTTGTTTTCGAAAAAATTAATAGAAAATATCGCAACTTTTCTAAGGTTTGAGAACAACCAGGAACTCAAAGATCCTATCAAAGATGTGACACTTTATAAATTTGCCGTGGGGATTACAAATAGGACCGGACTGAATATAAAAGGAAACCATAAAGATTGGCTAGACGTGGAGCAAATAGTTTTTTTGAGTTTTAATAGAAAAAAGGATAAAAACGACATTGTCCTTTTCAGATTGAAAAAAAAAATTAAATTCAGTGATTCGGTGAGACCTGGGATCAACATGACTGTGATGATCGGCATACCTTTAAATAAAAAACAATTTAACACCAAACATTTTATCCACAGGTTCGACCTATTTGTTGGTCGAGTGTATATTTATTCAAAAAAGAAAAACCAACATATGAACTGTGTGTAGCAGCGGGGTTTGGTGCTTTCAGGAAGGACTTTGGGTATTCAAACGCATCTATAGCGTTTGATAACCAATTATCTCACGGAAAAATGAACTTTTTTTCTTCTCCATTGTGTGGAAAAGAAAAAATATGTACAGGAACAAAGGAGCGTTTTGGAGCGTCTACTGCAAAGGTTCAAATCTCAAAGCAATCATAACAGCGGCGTAGCTGATAAATAACAAGCGATTTTGAACAGTGTGTAATTATTATTTTATGAAAGCCCTAATTAGGTAAGATTACAATTACAAACACGAATATTATTATAGTGGCATTAACCCCGTAAGGTTTTGAGGCCACAAGATGAGTTCAGTAAGTGTTTTGATGTTTTTTCATTAACGAGGTCAAAGATTATTGTGTCCAAACTAGAACAATTTAAAAACTAATTTGTCTTCAAGCGATAAGAAAGTTACGCCGTGAAACTTGAAGCTCAAGCTGCGATATTCGGCTGAGCTAAAAATCTGATTACAAAACAAAAATTGAATTCGAAAACAGACGCCGTAATACTCAACCTGGTTGTGTGGTTTGAACATTCGTTCAAAGAGCAAGAGTGGTAGTTGAGAGAATAAATACGAGTTTGCTGAATGCCGCTAAGTACAAGGTAGCCAACCTGCAAAAAAACGAGAGCTAGAAAATAATTATTGGTTATAAATTACGTTCAACATGTAGTA
Source organism: Branchellion lobata (assembly GCA_947562095.1). NCBI lineage: Eukaryota > Metazoa > Annelida > Clitellata > Hirudinida > Piscicolidae > Branchellion > Branchellion lobata. Next base: position 1,461,224 of record OX387255.1, on the reverse strand, counting down.
ATAATCAATAGTAAATATATACCCATAGTATTCCAGGTATACTACTGATAATCTATGTTTATATATACGTATGATAGTTTCAGCTGCCAATTTGGTTGAAGAGTCCACATAACATAGTGTTTGAGTTTGAACAGGAGACAGAACATAATTGAAGTTTCATGAAATGTTAATATATCAAGAAAACCAAACAAATGCGTTTAACTCCACGTGGTTGCCTTGTTTCCAATAAAATAGTTTCTGATGCGTCTACGTAGGCTTGCCTTAAGCCCTGGATAAATGTATGGAATAAATTGACGATTAAATTTCATAAACGCAAAACAATATTCACTTCATAAACCACCGAACTTATCAGGGCGATGGTGGTGGTCCACTGATGTGCAGGAAACCAAATGGTCTATGGATGCTAGTGGGTGTGACGAGTTTTGAGCAACGTTTTAAAAGTGTCTCTGTGTTTTCCAAAATGAGCTATTTTTACGATTTCATTCAAAGAGTTGTAGGTAATAAAACAATTCCTTATATATTTTTTTTTCTTACATAAAAATATTCTATCGAAAAATAATTTTTGTTGGGCTGTAAAGTCATTCAAGCTCTTCAATAAACTATTTATAATAATAAAAAATAAGATAGAATAATTTTTATTAAGAGCCTAACCTGATGTCACGTCGTTTTAGTCTTTTTGCATGACCAAATTCTTTAATTAGTCTGATGTTCTGCTTCTAGTGATATTTTTTTAATTTTCGTTAAAATGGTGCTGCAACGAGCGGTGGTTGTTCAGGTGGCGGTACAAATGGCATGCAGTCTTAGTGTTATTATAGATTTTTAAAAATATAAATAACTGATAAGGGAAACAAAAAAGGGATTGTGGAGTTGGTAACAAAGAGATGAAGCCACTAAGCACGTTTTGAATATCGATTTCAAAACCCGATGAGGTCTTTTAAAGAATTTAAACAGCAAAGCTTGTTATTTGCTTAAAGGTCTCAAAAAGTTGATCCATTTTTTCTATTGTTGTCATAGCTGAGAAAAATAAGAAGAACTGAGTAATAGAGGTGAAAAGCAAAATTGTGGCGCTGCTGTCAAAGAGATGAAGCCACTAAGCATGAAAGATGATGAACATGGATCTGAAAAATAAATAATAACACCAAAAACCAGTACAAGAAAATCTTATTTGTAGAGCGCCAAGATACGAAACTCAAAAGCTTCGGATCAGTCATTAAGACAACTGAGTGTTGAGGAGTATAAGACAGTTTGAATGAATATGCTTTAAGAGGAACTAAAAAAAAAGTAAAAAAACATTTTGTTGGTGGCAAATGAAAATAAATTATATTACATTTGAAAGTTTTGTTAATGAAAAACGGAAATAATCCAATGCCCCCTTCACAGACTGCAAGGGTGTCTCTTGCGGAAAAAAATGTAAGAATTTATTCAAAATTAACAAGGACATAAGACCTTGTCCACGTGATGAAGAAGAAAGCGATTTTAGTATGGTTTTTTAAATCGTATCCCTTCTTGATAGATTCCTTATTGAAACAACTTTTATGGTTTCAGCGTGCTTGCAAAAGTTAAAATAAAACCCTTTACAAAAAAAGCTTAAGTTATCGTGACAGATTTGTTTACACCTCATGAAACCTTTTTCAGAATGTAAATTTGACAAATACAAATGTCAAAAGGGACCATGCATCCACAGAGACCACTTATGTGATGGAAATGAAGACTGTCCTGGCGGAGACGATGAAAGACATAGAAAATGCGGTATGAGACTGTTTTCATTTAAAATTTCAAACGAAGTTTGTCTTCAATTTAGGTTAATAATGGCAAAAACCACTAACGAAGTTCTTTGTAAGCCTGGTCAGTTCAAGTGTCTCACTGACAACCGCTGTGTGCCTTCAGTGAGCAGATGTAACACAAAAAATGATTGCGAAGATAAATCGGACGAAGAAAACTGCTGTAACAATTAAAAATATTTTGAATATAACTTTCTCAAATAATTTAACTAGAATGATTTTTAGACTACCTTATTTGAAATCCTTTTCAATGCAGTCTACAAAACCAATGGTTATATCAGGGCGATTTACAAAAATCATTATGGGTATTTTTTGTGTGATGCATATTCCTCCAGTGATATATATGAAAAAATTTGTTACAACCTTGGATATGGGTGAGCCATGATGAAAACTTTATTTCTTCTTCATATTTATTTTATCATCATTTTTCTTTTTCATTTCCTTTTCGATTTTTTCGATTTTACAATGTCACTTGAAAAAAAAACCTTCATTTTTTGTTTTAGAGGCTTTTTTATGGCTCCATTTTAAATATTTTTGAAAGGTTTTTCAGAATCAATTAAAGATAGTGAATTCCTCGGTTGATTTTAGATCTTGTCTCTAATAACTCTTACTTTTAATCAAGATTTTTTTACTTTCAAAAAACATTTTTTATTATTTTTTTTATTATTTCACGTATGCCGCACCTCACAGCCCTGCTTTTGGTTTTTTTCTTTTTGCTCCATACTCTTGGACTTCCAGAAATTCATTTTTTATTTTTTGAATTCTTATTTTTTCAATTTGTAACAGAGTGTTTTTCAAGATTGTAGCCTCTCTGCCATATTAGTTTTTTTGTTAGGTTTGAAGCAATGCAATTAAGAAATATTCAACCTCTTTTACTTTAAGAGTTCCCATGTTTTCACGCTTCCATAATAGCCTCGCGCATAAAAAAACTTTGAATTTTTTTGTTAGCAAACGCCCATCTTGAAAAAACATTTTATGAAGCACACGTAAAGTCTTCCCACCCTCTACAAAACCTCAATAGGTCCCGAATTTACAACCTATCCTTTGATCGTACTATTTTCTCAACACATATACATTTTATAATTAAATTTTGGAAACTAGGTTACACATTAAAAAAAGTTTTAGAAAGATAGTATTTAAATAACTATTTCAAAACATAGGACGTTTTGGCTCCGAACAATCTTTCCACATAGACTGTTTGAAACCACAATACAATCAACAAAATTAATTTTTTTTATATTCATTTTTTCAACTTCTCCACACATCATTTAACAGAAAGGTCCAACGATTAATCAGCGGCCGGGCGTTACCAAACGACAAATTCCTGCCTGATACAAAGTACTTAACAACTTTTTTTTACACTTATGATTTTGTTTCAAATTTTTTTTCCAGTGTAAAAGAATGATTGATTTTGAGTAGCAAACAAGCGCAACATTATATTTCTCCGACGTCAAGTCAGCAACACAACATTGAGTTTGTTTCAGATAACATTAGTGTTGAAAAATTGATGAAATCTTCATAACAGCATTATAAGTAAGTGCAGTACTCAACGACTAAAGATCCGTTTGTTTATAAGAAAAATCATCTGGAGCCAAACTGGCTGAATCATTCTTTATAGAAAATGGGAGCTGAACTTATTAAAATTTTTTGAAATTAAAAAATAATTTTTTTTTTGAAAAACCTGAAGTTCAGGAGCAAACTGGCATAAAAAAACTGAAGGGTAAAAATTTTGTTCAATTTGACATTCTTTAACATTTGAAAGTTCAAAAAAGTATTTTGAAACAACTATCTTATGTAATGCATAAGCCTCTCCTTGTTTTAATAAAAAACTAATTTTCGCTTTGCATTTTTCACATGGATCTACCCTGAGCCATCAAAGAGTGAATGCAAATATAGAGCAAACAGAAATTTTGATAGTAGCATTAGAAAATTCACAACTTTGAGTTTGGGTTGAAAAGAAGACAAGCTTGAAGCAAAAAAATAGATTTTCTCAGGAGCCCATCTACCTAATTAATTCTTTTAGAAAAAAGGTTTTTGGTAAAAATGTATTTATTAAAAAAACACATCCAATCAAAAAATTTAATTTAATTTAATTTAATTAATTAAATTAAATTTAATTAATTTGTATCTTTTTGGAGCTTTTTAGCCTTGATAAGAAAACGCTTCCAGATTTTACTCTCTGCTGGGCTGCTGGCCAATAAGCCTCAATTGTGAATAAGTGTTGTTTTTAGAAAAATATTTTAATAAAATGAAGTATCCTCAAAATCATTTTGATCGCAAACAGACTATAAAACCATAGGTTTTCATACGCTTATAGACTAGTTTTATTTCATGTGATAAATTGTTTATTAATATACGAATTGAGAGTTGATATTCACAGAACTTGTCTCAGAAGGGAGAAATTGAAAATTCTTTGCAAACGTTCAGGTTTTTTAAAAGAATGAATTTTTTCCTATATACAATTTTCTAAAAGGTCTATTCTATTTTTCAACACTTCAGATTGCGGCAAAAGAGAAATTAAATTTGACTTGAAAATGTCTTATGAAATCAACTATGTTCTTTCAAAACCAAGACAATGGCCATGGCTAGCGATTTTGAAAATGAAAGTGAATGAAACTGACTTCACCACTTGCATGGCTTCAATCATCAGTCACCAGTGGATTCTTTCATCTGCAACCTGTCTAAAGTCTGTGGATGGTGACGCATGTGTAATAAATGTTTCAGTTGTAAATTTTTGTTTGCATGTGATTGGATTATGTTTATATAGCTTGTGTCTCACAGTTGATTTCATTCAAACAAAATTGAATTATAGATTAAAAAATGAAACTATGGATACAACTCCGAGCAATTATAAAGTTCTCGTGGGAGAAAATATAGAGAAACAAAATTATCACTTCGAAGGCTTGGAAGTTGTCGAAATATTCACAAATAATCGACTTAGTCTTTTCAAGTTGAAACGTGGACTGAGCTTCACCATGGCTGTGAGATTTTGTTGATCAACTGGGGAGTGCCCATTAACAATCAATGAATGAAGCTTTAACTAAAGTTTTGTTATATTTTCCCCATAGATAAAACCAATCTGTTTGAGAGACGAAAAAATTTGGGTAGAAGATCTTTCGGACTTTGATTTTTGTATAACCGTCAGAAATAAAGCGTTCAAAGTCTCCGATGTGAACAGAAAAGATGATGAAAATTATCGAGGGAACATTTATCATCGGAAAATTAAGTGGCTATCCGAAAAGTATTGTGTATTGACAAAGTACAATCAGATTTGTACCAAGTACTATCCTTATCCATTCATAGAAAATCTCATTAATGTTGGTACACATTTTGGTCAATGAGACCAAACACTCAGATTACGTTTTTATTTGATAACAAAATTATAAATGTAAAAAGTCAAAAGATTTTTTTCATAAAAAAATTCTTTTTTTACTACCATTCTTGAACTATAACAACCTAACGCACTAAATTCACAAGTCTGACAATGGTGGTCCACTGATGTGCAGAAAGCCCAACAAAGTGTGGGTTCAAGTGGGTGTGACGAACATACAGAACAAACAATATGATCATGCAGTGTTTCTAAAAGTTGCTAAATCTGGCTTCATTGGTTCCGTTATTGGTAGTTGATTTTTTAAAATTCTTTATATATTTTATACAGTCCGATTGTTATGATAAATTTAGATGAAACTATGCAAAAAAATTCTATCTAATCTGATCTAATCTGATCATTCGTATATCGCCGATTATAAACGGTTCAAAAGCGCTCTGCTAAAAACCTTTTAAACGACAAAGTTTTGAGGGCTTTGAGAAATGAAAGTAGAAAATAATAAATGTCTGATGAGAGAAAATTCAATGAAAAGGATTACATTGGGAAAGTGCAGATTTAACAAAAGTAAAATCAGAATATTTTATTAATTTTCATTAAGAATTCAAAACGAAAAAATTCTGAAAATTTTGTTACGGGGTGTCTGACTTTCAGCCAAATTGCCTTTGGCCAGTTCACATAGCTGTAGAGAATTTTCATTTGCACGTTCCAATAAAACAAATCCATATGTAAGTATTTTACTCTTGTACTTAATAAGGTCAATTTCTATGAATTTGGCTAGAGACAAACTGTGACAGAAGAACTAACATTGATCGGATTTTTGTTCATAATGAACAACTTAGGCTCAACTCTAGAAGAAATATCAGAATAGTTAACGATTCAAAAACTAAAAATTGAGATCAGCTGAATTTATAAACGTTATTTTTCTCAACTGAAAAGTAAAGTCATGGAGATCACTAAAGTTCTGTTGATGCGAACTCAATTTGTTCACGAACCTTCTTTGTGCTATAAAATCTTCTAATTCAGTTTTGTTTTCGTTTCAACTTCGGAAAAGCTTCTTCACTTTTTAGATAATTTTTTGAGAAGACTCAGTTGGAAAGTTGAGTTGAAGTGCATTGTATAGTTACACTTAAATAATGAGAATAGCAAAATGAGTGTTTCCAGTCAATTTTGAGCATTATAAATTCACTCGACAGATTGCAGAGGTTTCTCCTGCGATGAACGCTGCTTGCACATTTCGTTTAAATGTGATCACAAAAAAGATTGTTCGAATGGAGAAGACGAGCGTAGCTGCCGTATGAAATTTATTCTGGGCTCTTTGAGAATTAAACTTTATTACTTATTAATAGTATTAGTAATTTTCTATTTCAATTCTGTCCTTTTTTTCGAATTGGACAAAATTTTAATAAGCTCAGTCCAAAGAAACTTCCCAAACTCTAATTTTTATATTTCAAAACATAATATTCATTGCTAACGTCTTTCAGATTGTGGAGAAGGGCAATTCTCGTGTAAAGAAGGACAATGCATTCAACTGAGCCAGAAGTGTGATGGAATCATAGACTGCATTTTTGGAGACGACGAAGAAGTAGAAACATGTGGTAGGTCGCTAAGATTTCAGTTATTTTAGGACTAGAGTTCTAAATTCAATAAGTATGTCATTATAATCTTTTCAACACAATAAGTCAATGTTTTCAACATCTTAAGCTAAGTTATCATATTCTTAATGTTATTTCTCAATCTGATTCTGCATGCATTGATATGATAATGGGGTATATTGCATTTGCAAATTCAGCGTGATGAAATCAATTTTCCAATGAAACCGTATTCTTCATATCCAAACAAACTAAGCATCTATCAACCACCTGGAATTCATTTCAAAATTTCAAACTCAACTTATAAGTAGACCTTGGACCTGATTAATTTTTAGTTTTGTAACGTAAATTACTTAATATTTTTCACAATTTCTACCACTGAGGTAAATGATTTACTGCTAACGGTATGTGTTCATATGCTCACATTCTCACATGTATATGTGTTTACATGTTCATATTAATATGTAACTATTCAACGTTTAGGCGTAGAATGCAAAGGCGTGTTTTGCGATGACCTTTGCAAAGAGCTTAGTACCAAGTGTGATGGTCACAGGGACTGCTTTGATGGTGAAGACGAAAAACATTGCAGTTTGTTTCATTGACTTCTTCACAAACGTTTCACTTTAGGAATTCTTTTTAATTGTTTCAAGTTTTAGTTTAACTGTTTGAGCTATGTAGGAGCCCTGCTCAACACATGGAAGAAGAAGGATAAGCCTTTGAACCATTTGATAGGATGTTTTCAAACTATTCAAGCATTGTTCAATCCACTCTATGGGTCCACATGATGTCACATTCTTGTTTAAAAAATATTTACAGAATGTAAAACATCAGAGTTCAAATGTGAAGATGGCCCGTGTCTTCCTCTTAGTTTCAGGTGTGATGGAGCCAAAGACTGTTCCAAGAGAGATGATGAAAAGGTGGAAATTTGCAGTAAGAACCAATATGTTCACTTGTTGACATTCTTAATGTTACTTCCAACAACCAAACATTTTGTCCATCAATCCAGTTATTTTTATTGATTTTTAATTAAAACTAATAGAATGAATTGAAGCATAAAATTGATAAAAGATGATAAACAATCAAGTTGCAAGCTGATTAAACATTCCTTGAAATATTTCTATCTCTAAACTTTCTCATATCCATAATAGTGAACCGTATTTGGTTAAACGATAGAATCACTTTTTTAAGTTCAAAAAATAGATAAAATTGCTAAGTTTTTTATTATTAAAAATATTTTTCAAAAAAAACAGAAATGTAAATCTTTTAATGAATCAATTTTTTACAAAATTCGTTTTATAATTTATAACCAACTGAAATTCCAAAGTAATGACGGAACGTTGTTACTATCTAACCATAACCAAACGTCTCCGCCAAAGAATGCCAAGGATTTGTTTGCGATGGAAAGTGCAAGAGCAGTTCCGTTAAATGCAATGGTGTCATGGACTGTTTAGATAAAAAAGACGAAATAGCATGCCGTATGTTTTGGTTAATTCAATGAACCAATTTGATTTTTTTGGTTTTGTTTCAAACTAGAAGAGTTTCAAAGAAATTTTTCTACACAATTTAAACTTGAAAAATTTTGAATCTTATGAAATAGAACTAAATAAACTCACGACTCCAAATCTTTCAAGCGTGCCAGCACTACGAGTTTAAATGTGGAAATCAGCAATGCATCCCCACAAAAATGATTTGTAATGGCAAAACGGATTGTCGCTACGGACAAGATGAGACAAAATCATTATGTGGTGAGTGGGTGACGTTTCAACTTGAAAAACTGAGTTTAGGCCATTTATTCAGTTGATTCTTAATGAAACTTTAATTTACGTCAATCTTTTTGCTGACCTGAAATACCAGTCAATTGAGGTCGGGCTACTCATATTGATATAATATAATAACAAAATGGTGTAAATCAACAATGCACCAACGCAATCACGAATTTTAATGAAAAAAACAGTCTGTCGGGTGAGAAAAAAAGACAAGAAAAAAATATGTGGTGAGTGGCTGAAGTTACAATTTTGAAGACTAAGTTTCTGTCATTTATTCGGTAGATTCTCATTGAATGATTGATTTAACTAATTGCTTTGTTTGAGTGAATAGTTTTTTTCAATTGAAACACCAGTCAATCAATGTCGGTCTACTCGACTGAATACCTTACAAGTGATCTATTTTCACCACAGTGTCATTATATAAAAATAAAATGTCTAGTTATTGTATTTCTGAACAAATAAAAATTATATATTTTTGTTTACATAATTCATTATACAATGCAACTTCATCAAAGTAGCGTCAGCCATCCAGAGTTAGACATACTGGAAGATAGGATGGAAAAGTTAATTGAGATTATCTGCATTGCAATTCATTGTACATTTTCATATACAATTGATAAAAAGGGCCAGGTTGCAAAGGTTTTATCTGCGATGGAAAATGCCAAAACAAAGCTGTTGAATGCGATGGTAGATTGGACTGTTTTGACGGCAAAGACGAAAGATTCTGCGGTTTTTTCAATTTTTTACTTGAGATACTTCTAAGATTTATGTTAATTCCAAAAATAACTGTTTAATGGAAGCCAATAGATTGTTTTATTTCAAAACTTGTAGTCTCATTCGTTAATATTACTAATAAACCTATCAACAGAATGTAAGAAAGATCAGTTCAAATGTTACAGAGGACAATGCCTTGACAAAAACAAGAGGTGTGATGGGAGCAAAGACTGTCCCGATGGAGAAGACGAACTTATGGAACTATGTAGTGAGTGGCCGATGATTCAGTGTTTAAATACAATCAGTTGTTCATCACTAAAAACTTAATGTAGAAAAATCAATTGATATCAATGTATAGATATCAATTTTGCAAGCCGCAAAGAAAACAACTAAAGCGCTTCAAAAAAAATTCCAAACATCTGGGTACTTCAGTTGAGAAACATGATTGAAATAATAATTTTAATCACGTTTAAAAAAAAATTCATTCCACAGAATGCGAGAGTTTCATCTGTGACAAAAAATGCTACCCTACGTTTGTCGTGTGTGATGGCATCCTGGACTGCGTTGATGAGGAAGACGAAATGCATTGCAGTACGTTTACTTTTGGAGAGCCCTTTCGAACAGTGTAGATTAGCGCTATGAAAATTACTCGATAAGATTAGACAAAATTAAATTTATTTTCATAAACATCCTTTCAATTTGTTTCTCTATGTTTCAAAAATGAAAAACCATCCGAAAAAAATGTCTGCCTAATCGAAATTATTTGTTTGAATCTTATAAGAATCAAACACCTCGAATATTATTATTTTCATTCCAGAGTGTAAGTTTCCGGATAGTTACAAGTGCCACAGAGATTCGTGCATTCCAAGAGAATTTCTGTGTGATGGAAACTCTGATTGTCTGTATGGCGATGATGAAGATGAGAAAATCTGCAGTAAGTCAATGATGTTCCTTTAATTAAATTTCTCGGTTTCCAAACACAAACAGGTCGAATTACGTATATATTTTTTGACAGTCCATTTGTGATTACAATTAATTGAATCATGTTAATCAGCTTTTTGAATAAGTAAGAGTGTCAACCCACTTTTTTGATGTAGCCATTAAAGTGATTAACATCGTCCTCAAACTCCCATCAAGTCAATAAGTATATTTCCATAACTGTTTGCAGCCACCTTGATTGCCACATATTCATAAATCATAAATCGGATTTTTAGTCAAGAAAAGTTTTTTTTCATGAAAATCTAAAGTTTAATCTCATCAGTTGATCTATTTTTACATAACGAACACTTTGAATATTATTTTTATTACAGAATGTGAGGGTTTCATCTGGAACGACAAATGCATAAACAATTCTTTAAAATGTAATGGCGTTAAAAACCTCCCCAATGGAAAAGACGAAGAAGATTGCAGTAGGCTATCTTGCTCAGTTTAAGCTTTCATTTTCAAAAAATTTGTTTGCCTAATTTTTTCATTTTTATTTTAAACTCATTGGATTTTTCAAACTAGATACACTTGAGCAAACAACAATGTCGAAACCCTCGCCACAGAGTGTGGGCTTGAAAAATACGAATGTGAAGAAAGCGGTACATGCATTCGTCCAAGCTTGTTGTGTGATGGAGAAGTGAACTGCCCAAACGAAGATGATGAGAAGAAAGAAAGATGTGGTATGGAGCTAGAACATTCGTTTTCAAAGTTTCCGACTATGAATAATTTGTTATATCTCAACATGTTAAACTTTTTATGATGTTTCTATCTCTGGAGTTGCTTAAACCGAGATTTCAAAAATGTGTATTAGTGTTTAATTAGAACAAAACCAACACTTTAATTAAAAATTTTTCAATTTTTTTTAGGGTGTGCTCATAATGAGTACAAGTGTTTGAATGGATTGTGCATTGACGAAGAGTGGACGTGCGATGGAATGAAAGACTGTCCTGATGGAGAAGACGAAAGACACAGATGTGGTAGGTTAAAGTTTTTTAATGTTTGAGAAAATGAAATTTTATAAAAATTCATTCTAATAACCACAAACTTCGTCCACATGATGCAAACGGGCACCAATTATCCAGTCATTTGCTCTTATCGGAAATTCAAGTGTTTTTCAACGAACCGTTGTGTGCATAAAGTGAAAAGGTGCGATGGAACCAACGATTGTGGAGATCATTCGGATGAAAGTAATTGTGGTGAGTTTTCCGTGTTCAAACATGACATCTTTTGAAAGATAAATTTGATCCGTGAATTTTCTTTAGTTTTCATAAAAATTTGAAAAAATGAAAATAAATTAAATTAATTTGGGAATTATTTCTGAAAAAGAAACCAACTTACAAACAAAATTCTTTTCATGCAAGCCTCACCTATTTTGATGCGTTCAAATGGTGTACTTCAAGAATAAAATTTTTAATTAGTTAAAAAAAATAAAATATAAATGAAAATTTCATTTTCCAATAATCACCAATTTTCCTCTTACTGAGCCTTAGAACACCAGAGCAATATCCCGTGTCCCAGAGGAGCAATTGAATGTATTTTATTCATTTTTTTTTTAAATTTAAATTAAAAATCTGCATACCAAAATTTTTATCTTGGAGGAACTTGAAAAAACATGATCGAGGGTATGTAAAAATGAGTAAAAAGATTTTCTGCATTTTAACGTAATCACTTTTAAACAATCTAATCAAAATATTTTCCCCGGCGCTGTGTACACTGCTACTACTTGTTTAAACAAAAATGTTGTAAACCTTTACAACCACGAAGTTGAAAAATAACCGGAGTGAGATTGAGAAGAAGAGAGTTCCATAGAATGAGGCCCCCCTTTCATCTTTATATTTAAACTGAGTAAAAGATTTGTAAAAGTTTCATTACCCATGTTCGTATTTTCAATGCAGTATCCACGGAAAATGATGTCGTCAAAATCACTCTGCAAGGCCGTGAGGGATATGCCATGTGTGCGGACAATTATTTTACTCCATTACTCAACTCGTTCTGCTTTGACTTCGGAATGGGGTGAGTCACAAACGCCTCATCAAAGTTGAAGTCTCTAAATCAATGTTTGAGAATAAAATATTTGTTTGCGAATTTTTTTCATTAATTTGTTTGAGAATCACTCACAGCTCTCAATGATACATAAACAACAGCAATCTGGCGTCTTTTGCTTTTGAGGCATTGAAATCTTACGAAAAAAGTCTCACCGTCCTTGTTTCTTCCACGGAACACAGTTTAAGGGGGCTTTTCAGATACCAGTATGAATAGTTTTGTTGTATATACATTTTTTTGCTTCATCTCCTACTATCTCTAAAGTTTCTTTTGTATAGGTAAAATATTCTCTTGGAATGATTCTATGCTTCTCAAACTCAGTCCCTCAAACTTCGATCTTATATATTTTAGCAAGTCTTCGACTCATTGAATCCCTTTCCTCAATTGGTGATTCATCCAACCTTTCACTCCTCCCTTCTTTCACCATTAATAGTTTAGGTTTCACCTTTGACTCTTCACTTTCTCTCATACCACAATTAACATCTGTAGCTAAATCAGCTTTTTTAATCTTTGCCGTATCACGCAACTGAACTTTTTCTTAGACAATCCAAACCTCAAACTAATAGTTTTTTCGCTTATTTTGTCCCTTCTGACTATTGTAACTCTTTATACTATGGACTCCCAAAGACCACGCTACGCCCTCTCACCAAAGCTTTCACTAGCGCTGCCTGCTTTGTTTCTAGCACTTATAATTTCTTTCGTCTAACTCCTACCCTTATCTCTCTACACTGTTTGTCTCTTAAAAATCGATAAGTTTTCAAAAGCTGCACTCTCATGTTTAAAATAAAAAATAATCACTCACCTAACTACTTAGCTTTCTTTTTCTAGCTGCCTCCTTGTAAGAGACTGAGATTTCCTACTTGTTCTCATTTTTTAAAGACATTTTTCAATAGTACTAAATCTGTACTTTCCTACTATGGACTTCTTCTACGGAACATTTCCCCCCTAATCTCACCTTTGTTATTTCCCTACTTTCATTTTGAAAAGTCTTCGATCTTTTGTTGTTTAAACACTTTATAACCGAGCGCTTTTGAAGAGTTTGGAATTAGCGCTTTAGAAATGATTTGATTAGATTAGAATAATAATATTTTTTTCAGTCATTTTCTCTTTCTTCTTTTAACTATCCATCTTCTTTAGATACCAACTTTTTTAAAGCAGTCAGTGTGTCTTTTTGAAAAGTCTTGATGAAGTTTACCATCAAGAATTCTCTTGCTTTTTCTCCTCCATGGTCCCTTGGTTTGGTAACCAATGGTCTTCTGCCAGAAAGCTGTTTGAAAGCTTTAAGAATTCCTTAGAGCAATCTTCTTTACATACTTGAAAAGTTCCTTTTTTATATTCTTCAGTTTTTTTCATTTCCACGAAAGTTTTTTTTTCAGTAAAACCAGACGGACTTTTTACAAGTACTATGTAGTCATTTTTGCTTTTCCACTCGACACCTTTTATCCGATAATAGTCGAAATAAAATCCTGCTTTCACAAAATTAATAATAAACCTAAGTTCCTAAGATTTATTACGTTTCATCTGAAAATTTTTTTCGTGATCAGTTATAGAATATACTCTTTCAAAACAGGTTCTGTCGTAAAAAACAAAAAGTGAAAATTTTATGTCATTCTCCAAGTAATTTGTACATTAAAATTCAGTCGGCCAAACCATTTTGGGTACATTCATTTTTTCAGGATGTGGAAAAAGAGCTGGAAGGTTTGAGTTGAATCCTCACCTCATCCACCAAAATGGTCCGGAAGTTGGCCAATGGCCATGGGTGGCCTATTTGCGGATACAAATGAATCAAACGTACTTTGGCTATTGCACCGCTACCATCATCAGTCGCCGATGGATTCTCTCGTCTGAACACTGTTTGAGGTATGATGGGATAAAAAAGGTTTGTTCGCTAATGCTGTTGACCTTTTTCAGTCACTGAGTCAGTGTTAACATTTCGATAATTTAAAGCAGAATAATTTACAACGGGGTGTATATTTCAGACGCCTGCCTGGGACCATTGATTTTGACAAAACCCCAAGAAACTATAAAATTGCCGTAGGGCTGGCGGACAAAATTGATAATTATAACATCAACTGGCTAGATGTTGAAAATATAGTGACAAGTTACCAAGAAAACAATGAAATAAAATACCACATAAGCCTTTTCAAGTTGAAAAAAAGTATAAAGTATAATGAGAAGGTGAGGCGTTGATCAAGTACTATCAATCTAGTATAATCTGGTTGAATCTAATCGAAAGGTTTTTATACCACTGAATAGATACGGCTCAAAAGCGCTCTACTAAAAACTGTAAAACAATACAAAAATCTTGGATGTTGTCTCAAAATCTTCATTCAAAAAGATCAAATTCGCTTCGAATCTATGCAAAATGTTTTACAGGTACAGCAAATCTGTTTAGCTGAAAAACATATAGAGAAAAAAAATTGGTTTTACGAAGTGTGTGTAGTGGCTGGATTCAGAGAAAAACAAAACAGTGGCAAAACGAAAACTTATGACCATAACCTTGTTCATGAAAAATTCAACTGGTTTTTTGAGCAAAACTGCAGAATACGACATGAGAATCGAATCTGTGTGAAGCCGTGGCTTCCTCTGGAAAACAACCATACCAAGGTTTGGACACATTAGTTTTGATTAGATCGGAATGTTTGAGAAAGATATCCGAAAGTATATAGTATAAAGAAACTCAAAAGCCAGGCCACAAAGCCTACTCAAAACCATCTCGTTCAAAAGTACACCAAACCACCACTTTTGCACCAGAGCGAAACTGGTTCTCCATTGATGTGTAGGAGATCAAACGGTGTGTGGTTTCAAGTGGGTGTGGCTTATATGGATCACCAGAGCCATCTTCATCATCAGTTTGGCGTCTTTTCCAAAGTAGCTTCCTATCGAAACTCCATTCGCTCCATCATAGGTGAGGAACTCATAACATTTGGTTCCTTCAAACTCCGCATGCGTGTATTCATGTTTATTTTTAAATTAAAATCACTTCATATCATTTACTTCTTCACTGGTATGAAGTTTTCCAGACATTCAATTTTTATAATTTATAAAACAATGTTCAATGAAATCAGGAAAGAGTTGAAGAGAAATAACATTGAAAAATGATGAAATCAAGAAGAACCTGAAAAATAGAAAAAAATTGATGAAAATGTCACAATAAAGTCTTGGAAAGCCTTGAAGGGAATCGTTCGATTTTATTAATCATTATTTGAAACTTATTCATGAAAGTTTTTATATTAAAGGTAGTTTGTTTGGTTTTGACAAGAATTGAAATATACCGCAAAAGATATCACTCTAACAAAATTCTCTTGGTTTTCTAACGACTTCTAAGGGATAGCGCTGCTCTAATGTTGCATACTTAAGGCGAGAAACTAGCGAGGGATTAGAGAATGAGTCGAAATTTTCAACTTAGAAAAGTAGGATCTCCGAAATTTAGAAATTTTTACAAACTTTCATTCAAAATTTGAAAATTAGCTCACATGTTTGAAAAACCAGTTAGTTTATATTTTACAAATCTTTCGAAATTTATATTATTTTAGTTCTAATCTAATCTAATCAAGAAATTTTAAACGCGTCCTTTAGTCTTATGTTCAAAGGCGCGTTAGTTCATGGTACTTTATTATTTATTTATAGTGTTTTTTTCATTAGAGTATTCAAATTTTAAAATATTTTTTATCTATGCTATTCATTATGCCATTCCAACATGTCTGTAGTCTGTAGCATAATCCAGCGCGTTCCACTAAGAAGCAAGAATATGAAAGCACAAATTAAAGTTCCATAGTGGCTATTCATGTTAGAAACAGATGCCGTGTTGGAGTGGCTTAGTCACTTAGCAGCCCAGCAGTGAGTAAATCCGTTTTTCTGGAAGCACCTTCGAAAAAAAAACCATAAAAAGTGCTTGAAGCTGCTTTGATTAGATTAGATTTATTTAAACCAGAACCTTATTAGAAACATCACAGCAATTCACTCGCCACCTTCTCACAATTGTCATGAACTCAATAAAACAAAATGGCTCAAGTGAATTGAGCTTCAATCAAAGAAGCCCAGCATCGATATGAATACATAACTTCCATCTAGGCTTCCTTCATCAAAGATTCGCACACCCACACGACATACTCACCCAAGTGGTTTTGTAGCTGACCTGTCAACACAAACGAAAAACACCCCCCATTCACTAACACACCCATAGGACATTAGCAGTAACAACAACAATGCCCTATATGAAATAACAGTAGCAACACCAACATTTCCATCTGTAACACTAACACTGCAACATTTCCAGCGTCAGCCTGGGTTTGAGTCAATAATGAGAAGGATAAAATCACATAATCGAAAAGAAATACACCACCAGAGCAACAGAACTAGCAACAACAAGAGAAAGATGTCAGAGCTTTTTTCCAGGTCGGAAAACGATGTTATTCAACCCCTGGAAGGACCTCTTGAGTTGTTGCTTATCACTCCAAGCTGAGTCATAATACGAGTCGTCTGTACATTCCTCCAGTTTCTGTGTGTGTGTGTGTGTGTGTGTGTGTGTGTGTGTGTGTTTGTGTGTGTGTGTGTGTGTGTGTGTGTGTGTGTGTGTGTGTGTGTGTGTGTGTGTGTGTGTGTGTGTGTGTGTGTGTGTGTGTGTGTGTGTGTGTGTGTGTGTGTGTGTGTGTGTGTGTGTGTGTGTGTGTGTGTGTGTGTGTGTGTGTGTGTGTGTGTACGAGATCCATAACCACCATCCATTCTTCAAACTCCACCCCACCTTCTCTCCAGCACCACCACCTTCTCCACGACCCGCCAAAGCCCCACCCACCTTCATTTCCTCTTGCTTGCGATAGTAGTAGGCCATCATCTCTTTCTGCTCCTTTTCACTCACCACAGGTTCCCGCGATGGCACCCCTTTGCCCTTCTGTAGCGCACAACAAAATTATATTATTGCTATTTATTATCTTCAAATTTGATAAATTATATAATGTTTTTTTTAATTAGTTGTTTTTAAAAACACACACACGTACCCAATCACAAAACACACACCTGCAATTTGACCACCAGTTTGGTCTTTTCATTGCTTCCCACAAAGTCCTTGAGTTTCTTGTCCCTCAGTAACTCCTTACCTGCCCAGTAGAGGGTTGCCTTGTGCAGGTCCAACATATCCAACTTGGCCTGATGGGTGGGGTAGGGTTGCTTGGCGGGTGGACGGATAACTAAAACATCCCTCTTTTCAGCTTCTTTGTATTATAAATTGATAACTTTGTGGGTCGATCGTCATCATCATCATCACCACCACACCACCTCCATCACCCCTATTACCACCTGAGTTCCTTCCAACTCCTCCTTCCCCTCAAACTCCATGCGGATAGGATCGTGTGGAGGCAGTCCCATCGGATACACTATCGTCACACAGCCCTGCAGTATGGTGCTGCTACATGACGCAAGTAGCAATGGAGATTTGAATATTATTGTAAATAATACTATAAAACTTTTTATTATTATTGCTTTTATTATCATTATTATTACTGTTATTATTATTATTATTAGTTATATAATTCTAATATGTGAACCTTCAAAATATTCAAAGCCTCTTTTAGATCATCTTCCAAGAGTATGGTGTTTGAATCAACCTTTTTCTGAATGGTGATAAAGATGGCGATGGAAATTAGTTTAATCAATGCTAATAATAATTTTTTATCATCTTTTTGATCTTCATTCTCTTCCTCTTTATCATCATCATCATCATCATCATCATCATCATCATCATCATCATCGTCATCATCATCATCATCATCATCATCATCATCATCATCATCATCATCATCATCATCATCATCATCGTCATCATCATCATCATCATCATCATCATCATCATCATCATCATCATCATCATCATCATCATCATCATCATCATCATCATCATCATCATCCTCCTCCTCATCATCACCTTAGAAATGAGTTCTTTAGCTTCTTTCACAGTCTTCTTCAAAACCTCAGCCATCTTCTCATTAGGAGCTGTTGAATATGTTGAATCTTTTAATGAAGTGTTTATTCTCTCATTATTTAAATAAATAATCAATTATTTTTATAATAAACAATTTCATTAAAATATATTTTAATATATTTCAGACTGCAACATGCATTAGTGTCCAAAACACCCATTCAGTTACTCAATCATCCACTACTCTTCCACCCACCCATCTACTCATGTACCTGCCCACATACCCACCCATCCACTCACCCACTCACCCATTTACCCACCCATCCACTTACCCACTCACCCATTTACCCACCCATCCACTCATCACTCACCCACCTTTTCCATTACGACGTCCAATGGTGTCCTTTTTGAACACTGATCCCCCAGATGGAACACACTTCTCCGCCCACTCATCCACCAGACCCAGGTCACTCACCTGCTCGTCTGCCAGCCCTTGCATGTTTGGAGGCAGTGTTGTTCCGTGCTCTGACAACTCCTCCACCTCTGTGAACACATGATGTTGTGTGGTCAAAGTGAATTGAATTTTTTGAATAATATATTTTTTTTAAATTAACGTTTTTTTGAACAAAACTGAACACAGCAACTTAAAAAGGCTGACAACAATCTGATTTGAGACAATCTAATCGAGATATTTTCAATGCACCCTTTAGAACTATGTTTGAAGACATTCACTATGTTCAAAGGCACAATAAGATAACAACTCCAACAACAATAACACAACAACACCAACAACAACCAGCACAGATGCGGTGGATCTTGAGTCTTGTGTTGAACATGTGCACAAGTTTTGTCACCAGCTCATTAATGCTCTCACCAGTGGTCGTCTCCACCAGGAACTGATTCTCATCTCCATGCTTCACTTGCAATTTCACCATTTTTAACTTGTGCAGCTGGTGAATGGGTGATTGCAAATGTTGGGTGGGTGGTTTTGGATGATAAATTGGTAGTTGCATTATTTTGCAAGTAGTATTAGAAATAGTAGAATTTGTAGAAGTGTAGTGTTGAATGACTCAATACATGATTGTTGAGTGTGTGATGAGTGAGGGAATGGGTGGTTTAATATGTGCTGAGTTGGATGGCATGAATTTGAGAGCTAATATTGGAAACCTTAAAAATTTAATTTTATTTAAATTGGAGCTAAAGTTTGGTCGTTAGTAGGAATACTCGTTTCTTTCATTTAAAATTTCAAAAAATTTAAACTGAATATATAAGGTGTGAAATATTCTAGAAAATATTAATTCATTAAAATTAATTTATTTTTCAATATAATTCATAATAAAACTAACATCTTTTTTCAAAATCAAATTTGAAACGTTATTTGACAATTAAAAAATGTAGAAAAACTTAAGTAAAAGAAGCGAGAAAGGTCTCAAATTGAAATCTCCATTAGAAACCAACAAACGACTCTTAATGGTTTAATTAAAAGTAAACAACGTTTTGATAGAATTTCAATTTTAATTTATTCGACTGCTTTTTCCAAATTTTATGATTAAAAATAATTTTCTTTATTAATTTAAATTTTGTAAATTGTTTAACACCATTGAATACAATAGTCATAAAATTCGAACAGCTGCACTAAAAGAACAGTTGTGTTTTTTAAAAAATCTGAAAAAGAACAAAGTAAAATAAAGAAGAACTGAATTTTATCAGTTCTAGCTTGAATTTACAACAAACGGAAAAAAACAATAATAGTAATAAAAGAAATATAAGTATAAGATAGATGAATAATTATTGAAAAAAAAAGAAAGATAAAAAAATAGTAAGAAAAAAGGTTCAAATTAAAAACGATGAACAATGAGTATCATGAGTTGTTTGAGTATTGAGAAGACGAGGAAGGAATGTTTTATTTTGGTAGGTAAAAATTGTTTGGTGTTATTGGGCGTTCGTTTTTGCGATTTTCCTTTTTTCATAAAAGGTTATTTGAAAGGCATCGACACTACATGAGGTTTCATTGTAAGCTTATACTGCCGATTGGTTGGAGAGGCTGTTTCATTGTTACAGCCCCTCATAGTTATGAAAATCTGCACTCTCATGTTCAAACTAAAAATTAATCACTCACCTAACTACTTAGCTGACTTTTTAAAAATATTTCTTTGTAAAAGACTGAGATCTTCTACTTATTCTCATTTTTCAAGTTACATTCCAATATTACTTCAGCTAAATCTGCATGTTCCTACCGGGGGCTTCTATAGAAATCTTTTTTTTTAATCTTACTTTTTTTTCTCTATTTTCATTTCATGAAGCCTTTAAAACTCTATCGTTTAAACAGTTCTTAACAAAGCGCTCTTAAAAAGTGTGGATCAGCGCTATAGAAATGTCTTGCTTAGATGAGGTTGAAAAAAAGTAAATAAATTTTTTTTCAAATCTCACCTATTCTAAGCAACAAACGAGGGAGTTCAAATAAATTGGTGTGGGAAATCGGATGTGAAATAGGGGTAATGAGCTTGAATGTAATGAGACGTTTATGACGAAGGTTGACCAAAATAGCTGAAGTAGAAATAGGTTGAAGTGCGATCGGGGCAATAAACCAAAAAAACAAAAAAATTGTGATAGCAAATAGACAAAAGTGGTTGAGTACTGATGAGGAAACACGCCTTGTCTTTCTCTGACATAAAGAATTCCTGCTGACCAACAACCTTTTCAAACATTTTGATCCGCGAGGTGAAGGTGTGGTTGTTCTGCGGTTTGAATTTGGAGCCTTCCATCTCACAGCCAAGAAGCTTGCCACTCTACTCTGCTGTGGTGCCGACATCGCCTCAGAAGCAGAATAAGCTCTTATCCGAATCTTCTCTTCCTTTTTATGAACCTGGTAATTCTATCTAGTCTCTCTCAAAAATGATTACAAGAGTTCTGTTGAATGGGCCATCTTTGTCGCCAACTTGTTGTAACCTTGCTTGAACAGGGTTACGTGAGGTTTTTTGCAATTCAACCGAAGGTAGAGCTCGTGTCCTAAAAAAGAAATTTAAGGCTCACAGCTCGAAGGCAGTCAAGACTGAACAGATTGTAATTGCTAATCAGCCCACACAAGCCATGACAGAGTAGCGACCACGAACGAACTAACGATAAATTCACCGTGTTATATAGGGTTCCGAAATGTGTCGAAACTCAAAAGCTTTTGAATAACGTGCTTTGTCATTGGTTTGTCAAGAATGGCATATCGACTATTGCAAATTAGTCACACACAGTTCCGATGAGACATCTCTCAAATTCTAATGCGATGCAATAAATGCAGTTTTAGTTGGGTTAACCCATCAAAACTTCGAGATCCCCGGAATGTCTTAAAAAGTGTCTTGTATTTCTGAAAAAATACTTCTAAGTTTATATGAAAAAATATAAACTTAATTGAAATTACGTGTATAAATATACTTACAAGTATGAAGAAAAAAATTATAGATAAAAGAAAAAAAAGAAAAAAATTATAGAAAAAAGAAAAAAAAGAAAAAAATTTTAGAAAAAAGAAAAAAAAGAAAAAAATTATAGAAAAAAGAAGAAAACAAAAAATATTAGATTATTATAAAGTGTTAGTAAAAATGAAAATTTTAATTTTCAGTAGTAAAATGATTAAAGTGAACAAATATTAAAAACAATTATTCGAATTATAATAATAATAATAATAATAATAATAATAATAATAATAATAATAATTCGAATTTTCAAAACGCCAGGTATTAAAAAATTAAGCCTAACAAATAAGGCAATGAAAAACTCATTGGGTTTTAATTAAATTGAATTTTATAGAGAGTTTATTTTCATGGTGAAAAAAGTTTTTTTCATGCAAAAAAATATTTTTTTATTAATCAAATTTTTATTTTTATTTTTTCGGAATACGCTCTGAAAATTTTATTGAACATTGAAAAAACTATTGAATTAAAAATAAATATTTAATGATCGTTATAAATAATTTTTTGCAAAGTGCCTTGAAAACCATTTCGGAAATAAAGCTTATCAAATTTTGATTTCAGAAACTATTTAATCCGAACCTTATCAAACGTGAAGTTGGTTGGAAATAATTAATTTTGCAGTTTAAATTCACGTAAGCAAATTAATTTTTTTTTAAATTTAATATTCAAGCATATCGAACAAAGGAAAAACTTAAAATCAACTTTTGATTGGCATTCGATAATAACTAGAGGTGAACATCGAATGCTATTATCAGGTTAAAAAGGAGTTTTTTAATAATTTTGTTTAAATAGACAAGTTCAGATAAACAGTTAAGAAAGAAATGTTTGTAACGACTATTGTGGCGGGTGAGTGTATATGAAATTAAACTAAATTTGAGCTTATAGGATTTCCAATAGCTTGGATTGAACATCTAGACACGCCAAACTTCAGAAATCTACTCATTCTTTCAGTTTTTATTTTCTTCTGCCAACCCATCGCTATAAGAGGAAAGTGTACAGAAGTTTTATGTAGTGGAAAATGTGTGAATGCCTCTGTCGTGTGCGATGGCATTAGAGACTGTCCGCATGGAGAAGACGAAAATGATTGTGGTATGTCCTTTTTTGATAATTTGGAAACATTTTATCATTAATTCCACTACATTCAAAATTGGAAATACTTCTGCACGTGCGGTGCTGTGAGCAATATTATATAAAACCCATTCAGAATGTGATCTTTACCAATTTAAATGTAAATATGGACCGTGCATCAACAAAGAATGGTTGTGTGATGGAAGCGAAGATTGTCCCCGTGGAGACGATGAAAAAGTCATAAAATGTGGTGAGTGGATGTTATTCAATGTTTGAAAAAGTCGCTTTTGTTAAAAAAACTGTTGAAAAAACTTCTAAATTTATTTGAACTAATTGAAAAATTATTTAATACGTTCAGTCACGTGTGGATTTCTAGAGTTCAAGTGTCTCACTGGAAACATTTGTGTACAAAGAGCTGCGATGTGTGATGGAAGAAACGATTGTAAAGACAGATCAGACGAACTTAATTGTGGTAAGCATTGCACCAATTAAAACCGAATCATGCAAACACTGATTCTTTTTATTTTTTCTAAAAAATTTCGTTGAAAGTTTTTATTAATTTTCACATTTCAATTGATCTTTCCAATGCAGTGTCAATAGAGAACAACTTTGTCAAAATAACTTCCATTGGTCAAAAGGGCTATTTTATGTGTGCTGACAACTACAACGATCACTTACTAAATTCTCTGTGTGATTACCTCGGAATGAGGTCAAACTGATTATCTCTGCAAATATTAAAAATAAAAATCTAGTTTTTGTGATTTCGGTAACTTTCATATAGCTTTCATTAAGGGTTGTTCAACAACAAAACAACAGTGAGAAGTCATTTTCTACTTTACGACCACTGCAAAACAGCGAAAAAAGTGTTATTATACACAAAATCTCTTATGGAGATCCCACTCGGTTCACTATAACAAGGTAAACTTTTTTCGTTTCAAAAAAATTGTTCATAATATTCTTTTGACTCGAAAACACAAATCTCTGACAGACGTTGCAAAACTATGAAAAAAATCGTTCTGGTTTGCAAGAATCCAGGTCTTTTACACACAACTTGCTACTGTAACGATTTTTGCTTTGAAACACTAACGACCTCACCACTTTTCAGAATGCGGTCTAAGAGCTCCTGAGTTTGATTTGAAAAACTCTCATATCATTAACGGGATGCGATCCAAACTCGGAGAATGGCCATGGATGGCTTATTTGTTTGTTAAAAGCGGCAAAGTTTCTACTAGGTGTTCTGCTTCGATCCTCAATAACCAATGGATTCTCTCGGCGGCACATTGTCTTAAGTAACGGGGGTTGTGTGGTCTTTTGGTCTGAATGTACTTAAAACATAATCCTCTTCAATGAAATATAGTGATATAATCCTATCATAATATTGAAATTATTACTACAAATATTGATAGGTTTAAAGATAAAAACGGTATCTTCACTGTAAAAGATATGAAAAGCTACTTAGTCATGGTAGAAATGGTGAATTCAGTTTTTACCTTTCGTAAAACATCCAAATGGCTGAACGTCTCCGAAGTGAAACAATTGGATTATACGAAAAGGAGTTTAAAAGACATTGTTCTTGTTAAATTAAAAAATAAACTGAAATTCAGTGATTCGGTGAGATTGGGGATCGACATGATTGTGATAATCGGCATCAATTTGAATGAAAATCAATCTAACATTGCACTTTTTTTCCATAGGTTCGGCCTATTTGTTTAACAGACAAAGACGCATATAGAAAGGAACGAAGGACTTATCATTTGTGTGTGATTGCTGGTTATGGATCTATTAGGACCGATGTAGATTACAGTAAGAAAAGGAATACATCATATAAGAGGGACTATCACCTCGTTCATGGAAAAATAAAAAATATAAGAACATTGCGGCGCAGAAATTACAAGGATGGCCAGCTACTTTCGGCCAGAACACGCGAACCAAAAGGGACTTCCATTTCAATAGTAACAGCAACACATCAATCTCAACCTGATTATCTTTTAAAAAACACAAAAGAATGCAAATGAGCCTCTCAAGTTGTTCTATTGTTTTTGTAATAGAGAACCATTCTGGTAGAAATTTCATCACTATGAACATTTTGAAAACTAATTAGTTATTGTAATGAATGTAGCTTCTTTTTTCACGACATCTCATGACAACTAATTCAGATGGACTTTTTTTTTGTTTTTGCATTCGGAAATAATTTTTAAATACAAAGTACTCAAATGGATGATTGATTTGAATGATTAGTGATACATTCTATTTCACGACACCTTGTGACTCAACTCACTAGGGCGACAGTGGTGGTCCACTGATGTGCAAGAAACAAAACGGCATTTGGGTGCAGATAGGTGTGGCGAGCTATGGACACAAAAAGTGGAGTGTTAACAAAGTCAATGTGTTTGCCAGTTTGCCCTACTACTACGACGAAATCTACTTGCTTATAAGTAATTATAATTGTTTTTCGGTCATCACTTGACAGAATTTTTCCATGTTTTTGGATGATTATTTTTTTAGAGGGCAGTTTTGATTTTCATTTAATCCATCAAAGCACATTTTCTATCAGTTTATTTGACAATTCAATTGTATACGTTCATTGTTAAAAAAACATATTTCTTGCTTGTTTTTTTTCTCTCTTTTTTTTCTTATTTTTATTTTGTCATTTATTTGTTTTTTTCTTCTGTTTTTTATTCAAATTTTTAGAAATATTAACCGTAAAACTCAAAGCTCAGGGTTCATTGCTAAATTGTGAAAACAGCTATTCAAATAAAGAATAGCCAGTCATTTAGGAAGTCAATAGCATATGAGCATGTTTCTCAAAAAATGTTTTTGAAATTTTGCTAGAGGGCGCTATACAAATGTATCAATTGGAATGAATTTTCTTCAGAATATCACCTTCTGAAAATCTTCATTTTAGTTACCATTGATATGTAAGAGTGAGCTTTGAGCTGGTCATTCTTCCTACCGCCACCAAGCCTTCAAAAACCTTGCCAGCTTTTTCCAAATTTTCAGAAGGAAATTTGTTCACAAAATTTCAAATTCATCTGACATGTTTTAGATTCATGATAACGTTGGAACAAAATAGACGCTGTTTAGAGAAGCAGCAAAAATGAAAAAAAATTATTATGATTTTGTGTGCTATTCACTATTTTATGGTATTGTTTTAACGCCATTCACAAATAAACTACACCCAGACTGCGAGGGCTTTGTTTGTGATAAAAAGTGTCATAAAAACTCTGATAGGTGCGATGGCATAAAAAACTGTTCTAATGGAAAAGACGAACGAAATTGCACTGGTTCTCTTTTTTGCTTTTTTTATTTTTTTATACCTGCTTATACATAATTTTCTAAAATATAATCTAAATTGCATACAGTGTCAAAAGCTTTTTCCAAAATATAATTTTAGCATAAAATTTATATGAAAAGATTTGGAAGCATCAAAACATAGATACCAAAAGATATATTCAAGTTTGGTTCCAGAATGTGAGCCTGATGGATATCAATGTAAAAATGGACCATGCATCCCTGAGAGTTGGAAGTGTGATGGAACTGAAGATTGCCCCATGAAAGAGGATGAAAGATCATTGGAATGTGGTAGGTGTATGTTGAGAGATCTGTGTGAAGTTTTTTTGATTTTTTTTTTCGATTATCAAAATTTGATTTTTGTGTTTAATTAAAGCCATCCAAAAAGGTTCGATCAAAAAGTTGCAATCTATTCTGAAAAAAACTCAGATTCTTGCTGGCCTAACGGTTTCAAATGTTATTCTCGGAACATTTGTATTGAAAGAACAAAGAGGTGTGATGGAAATTATGATTGTGAGGATAAATCAGATGAAGCCGTCTGCCGTAAGATTTGAAATTGAACAAACTCCTTATATTTAAATAATATTAATAAATTTCTTTGTTTTTTTTTAAATTTTTTCAATTGTTAATCTTCAAAACAACTTTTTGCGGCAGTGTCTACAAAGAGTAATTTCATTAAGATAACTTACAAAGGTTGGGAAGACTATTTCTTGTGTGCTGAGGTTCGCAGAATAGAAATTTTCGAGCTCGTCTGTTACGACATGGGAAAAGGGTGAAACAGATCTCAATCATACAAGTTTTTCCTCAGTTTAAGCTAAGGTCTGTTTTTGACATCATCTTGACTTACAAACACAAATCAAACAGGAAGATGAAAAGCTACGAAGTCAAAAAAATGACACGTCGTGAAAGTAGTTTAACCATATGGAAAAACTCAACCGAGACATCTATGATTGATCTTTTCAAATTAAAGTATTCATTTTCTGTCTTCTCATAACATTTCAATTTTCAAAACAATCCGAATTTTTCAAAATATTTTTTTTATTAAGGATTAACTTAAAATTGTCCTACCGATCAATTCATGTTATTTTTACTTCAACCTTTTGAGTTGGAACATACAAGCTATGATGTTCATGACAAACAACACTTTCTAAGTTTGATGTAATTCAACCACTTCATAATAATTTAACAGCTGATTTGTTTTTTCATGTAATGCTCATAGCGCGACAGATTTTCGACTTTTCCATATAAAATAATATAGTAAACCCTTATAGAACCTCTCATAGATATTTAAGAAACGTTTTTGTCCATAAAATTTGTATTTCATCTAATTTTGTTTTCGAACCTTAATATTGAAAAGTTCATTTACTCAATTGAGAAAAAAAGTTTATACTTAGATAAGTACATACATGCTGCAGGCAACTAAGTTATTTTCCATGGCCAGAGGTTTTTATGGACTGTTTCAACATTCAAACTTTTATACACCACTTATGCTTTCTGCATCTGGCAGCCACAAAAAACCAAACTCTTCATGTTTGAGTATCAAATGTTTTTTGAAAAAAAATTGATTGGGTCGGATCAAAAAAATAAGTTTTTTATTAATTTTTTCGTACTTGCAATAGTGTTTCATATAGTTTCATCACACTTTTCTGCTATGCGAATCACTTCAAGTCTTTTGTTTCAAATTCTTTTTGATTTCATCCGTTTTCTTTTTATTAAGTTTCTATGTTTTATTTTTTTGAACTTGGCCATTTCATCATTTATATGAAGACTTGAAAATAGGTTGAAGGTTGGAGTTAGAATTAGGTTCAAACTCAAGCTTAACTTCAGAGTTTGTGTTAAGGTTAGTTAAAAGTAAGTTATATTGACACTGGCATATCCTTTCCACCTTTTACAAACACCTTCATGGGTCATTTCTTCTCACACACCACTCATCCTTTATCCGTTGCGTCGGCAGCTTTATATATATATTTTTTAAACACATGCTTCCCTTACTCCGAAAGGTTTCATTATCTTAAAGTATTATAAATCAAGATTAAGTTTTTCTCTTATAGAAAGTAACAAAATTTGACTTTTGCAATATTATCCTAAAACACATTTTGAATATGGATGATAATCTTCAAAACTTGTAAGAGTAAAAAGCGGTTTACAAAACTATATAAAATTAAAGAGGTTTAAAAAACTATATAAAATCAAAGAGGTTAGATTGAGTTGGTCATTTGAATTTAAAATCTTCAAACTTTTCATTTATTATCCTTGTAAGTTAGAAAATACGAACTAAAAATAAGTTTAACTTTCATTTGTATTTCTGTAAGTTCTATTTTAATGAAAAAAAATTAATGATCAGTTACTCAATCAAATTCTCAAACAGACCTTGCAGAACAAACAACAGAATAAAATTGCTTTGCAACCCATCAGGTACTTTGCAGTTAATATTCAACATTTTATTATTTTTAAATCATATATTTTTTTTCATCAATTCAGGGTGTGGTAAAAGAGCACCTGAATTCGAATCCAAAAACTCCTACGTCATTGGAGGAATTCCTTCCAAAGTTGGCCAATGGCCGTGGATGGCCTATTTGCGAATAAAAGTGAATAGGAGTTACTACAGCTATTGCGTTGCTTCGATCATCAATAATAATTGGATTCTCTCGTCTGCACACTGCTTGAAGTATTAGAATGATGTGTGCTTGAAGTTACTTTAGTGTCTTTTGGGATGGTTTTTTTTAACCTTTTTTAAATATCTTTCGTATGTTTTATTAGTTTCAAATCATTTCAAGATTAAATGGTGGAAAAATTGAAAGAAATTTAGAGATGTTTCGAGTTTCAGTGGGAAAAGTGGATGTGAGTGAGAAGAAGATATTGGGCTGGCGAATGATCGGAA
>OX387255.1:1409904-1427404 GCA_947562095.1 Branchellion lobata | reverse complement strand
GAAGACGATGAGAAAAACAAAAAGTGTGGTAAGTAGAGGTTTGGCAGTTTAAATTTTAGAATTTTTTACAAGTGTTGTCTTATGTGTACATGCGTATTCATCTACACCGTTGTTACATTTGAACTACCCCGGTGACAACAAACGTGGTTGATGCAGTCATTTGTGGAACTGATGAGTTCAAGTGTCTCAAGAATAAACGCTGTGTGCCAACTGAGAAGAGGTGTGATGGAATAGACGATTGTGAGGATAGGTCCGACGAAGCCTATTGCTGTAAAAGCTTTGTTTCTGACAACGGAATTTCAACTTTTTATGAGTTTATTAAAAAAAAATATTTTTAACTAGTTTTTTTAACTTCTGCTGATTTTTATATCTTTTTTAACAAAAGTGGTAGATAGGATAATGTCACTAAACCCTGAATACTGATGTTTTCGGATTATTTGATGCAGTTTACTCAGAAAGGGATGAGTTGAAAATCCATTATAAAGGCAAGAAAGGATATTTTTTGTGTGCTGACAAGTTCGACGTTCGATTCCTTTGGTCCATTTGTCGCAGTTTGGGAGAGGGGTAATTATTTCATTTTTAATCAATAAATTATGAAGTACATTAGAACGATTCATTTGATTTTAACTAATGAACCGACAGAAAATTCAAAAGTTTTTACAAGAGACCTTTGAAATCTGATGAGAAAAGCCTCACCTTTTATCATTCACTCACCAACACAAGTCTAATTGAACTCTTGAAAACACAGTTAACGTTTTTTTGGTTTTCTATTATGATTTTCTGATTTTGAAAATAAAATTTGAAAAAGATTTGAAATAATAAAATTTTTTGATAATATAAGAAGGCTGATGTGCATAAGCCAACCCATCAGATAGCTTTCAACAATTTAGCTCTCGTTATGAAAATGTTATATTTTTAAATTCATTATTTTTCATGAAACTTTTCAAATGTTGCACTAATTCATTAATTATTTAAAATGAAATAATAATTCATCCATCTTTTATTATCATTATTTAAAACATTTCCTCCCAGAAACTGCAGGAAAAGAGAAAAAATAATATTAATATGTGAGCCTCCAGGTGTTTTACACATAGAAATTCAATTTAACAACAACTTCTCGAAAAAATTTTTCTTCTAGAGTGTGGCAAAAGAGAAAAAAAGTTTGAAGTCAAAGACTCTCGCATCGACAGAGCAATCCGTTCTGAGGTTGGTCAATGGCCATGGATGGCTTTTTTGCGAAACTCTGAAGTGGAAAGCGATACTAAATACTGCCTCGCCACGATCCTCAATGCCCAGTGGATTCTTACGTTTAGACACTGTTTTAAGTATGGTGGAGGAAGAGAAACTTTTACTGAATGTTGATTTTATTTGCGCTGTTTCATTTATTTATTGAAATAAATCCGAGCCAACGCTAGGAATATCAAAAAAAATATTTAAAAAACTATTTAATTAATAATATATGATTAAGTTTGTGTGTTTTGTGAAATTGCATTTTCAGTGTCATGTTTGTGATTTTTTCAAAATTTCAGAAATGATAACATTACGAGGGACCTGATAAACTATGAAGTAGCTGTGGGAGTGGTGGATGTGAGCAAAGATGAACACGTCGAATGGATAGAGGTTCATAATGTGGTGTTAGCATATACAGACAAAAACAAACCAATTAACGACATCATCCTTATACAATTGAAAGAGTCTCTGAACCTTGACGAAGTGGTGAGACGCTGGTGATTAGTTTGAAACATCGTATGGGCACCAAACCTCTATCAAACACCGCATTTTTTCACAGGTACAGCCAATTTGTACACCAGATGTCTTGGAGTTCAAAAACGAAGAAAAATCTTACGAAGAGTGCATAGTGGCTGGATTCGATGGTTTTGCAAATGTTACAGAAAATTCCAAGCTTTATGACTACAACCTCGTCCATGCCAAAATAAAATTTTTGCCTGGGATTCAATGCAAAGATAAAACTTTCAAATTATGTTCAGATTCTGTTCATTTTCTTGGAACAAGCTTCGCCAAGGTCTTGATACCAATGTCAATGAGCCAAAACAAATTTATTGTTTGTTCAATAATAATAATAATCAGAATGAAACTTAACATAAATACTTTCAAACTCAAACTAAAAACACCATTTCAGTCATATTCATCAACATTTCACCAGAGTACCCAATTCACCAGGACGACAGTGGAGGTCCGCTGATGTGCAGAAGACAGAACGGCTTGTGGGTGCAAGTGGGCATGATCACCACGGGAGAGAGCGGAGCGGATAGCATTTATTTCGCCAAAATAGCTCATTATCATGTTCCCATTCGCCTTGTTATCGGTATTGAAACTGTTTTTAATGGAAATCATAATCACTAAATAAAAAAAAACATAAAATCAAGGTACTTTCGAATTTGAGAATTGAAATAATAACTTGAAAAAAATTATATCTGAAAATATTTTTCGTTTACCAATAAATTGTTTTTTCCTTTGAATAACTCCAAAATACTTCTAGTTTAACCACTTTCAACAGCTATCTTTCTTTCATAATTTAAAAAAATTTATTTCAAAATTTTTTTTTGGGTCATAAATTGGTAGCAATAATTTTTTAGCCAATATATCATTCAAAGTCTAATCTACTGGTTTTTTATCTAATAATTTTTGTGTTTTTAGCTGCGTTTTTCATAGATTTGTTCATCATATGCTTATACATAACTCATTCATTATTTGTCAACACTTTGATGTTTCTCACTTTTATTTTTAGCCGATGACGTCAACCTTGTGCGCCTTATTTATTTTTTGAAGAAAAAACTCCAGGGACAAAAACAACGTCTCTGTGTCTAATGATTGACTAACTATTCAATCGCCTATTCTTTAATCACATCAATGGTGTCTCAGACGAGATGAAGTGACGAATTAGAATGAAAGTACTTACATTTTTTTCCAGCCTAAAATACTTTTTTTTACTTTTACATTGAAAACTTCTTCAAAATATTGTTTAAACCATAAGATCTTGGTGTCATCTTTCAAACAAACCTCAATTCTACTTTGCCTATACTTGATCAAATAAAAAACAAACAAATATTTAGTACTACGTATTAATTTTGTTTTCTTCTTTCCCCTCTAATTTTTTTTTGAGGATTTTATCTCACCAGTTCCTTATTACGTAAGCCTTATGGTTTCACCTAATACAACTGATTGTTATTTTAGCTGTCTCAGATTTAACTGAGCTCAGACAGAACACTCTTCCTATTAGAAAAATTGAAACTGAAGTAATAAAAAAATAAAAATTAGTTTAAAATATAAAGGCTCATAACTGTGGACCCAACTTTACAATTAAGACTGCAATCAGGACTAGAAAAAAAAAACCAAATTAACTGAAAAATCCGTATCTTCTTCTCCATATGCAATTTTATTCCTATTAAAAATATTTATATTTGGAATAAATTAAGTATTAATATTTTTCCAGCCTCATGCTTAGATGTATTCAGGCATAATGTCAACCTATAACTTTCAAACTCTTCTCAAACCCTAATCAAAGTGATAAAAAATGTTTATTAACCCTAACCTTCCAGACCAACATTGATTAGATTTTATTATCAAGCTGAAATACTCATCAGTCTGATGTGTTTTTGAATTTTGTTTGTTTTTTTATACTTTCTGACAGGGTAAACTTGTTTTTGTTTTCGGAAAATTCTTGTTCAAAATACAATACACTTTCAACTTGGGAAAAATAATTTAAAAAGCGGAGACCTTAAGAAGGAATTTTCACCATCAAACTGACGTTCAATGCACAATTTAACCAATGTACAGATTGTTCTGGATTCTATTGCGATCACTCGTGTAAACCTTTATCTATCAGATGTAATA
This sequence comes from Branchellion lobata, assembly GCA_947562095.1. Classification (NCBI taxonomy): domain Eukaryota; kingdom Metazoa; phylum Annelida; class Clitellata; order Hirudinida; family Piscicolidae; genus Branchellion; species Branchellion lobata. The sequence continues at coordinate 1,423,549 of OX387255.1, read as the reverse complement.
GAAATCATGACTGTTCAAATGGAGAAGACGAACTATACTGTAGTATGTTTTCAAATTTTTTAGTTTTAGTTTTTTAGTTTTTTTAGTCTTACCATGTTTTAAAAAATAGTTTTTATGCACCCTTTAATCTCATCATTAAAGTATTGTTAACATTAATTTTTGACTTCTTTTACAGAATGTACCCTGTTTCAGTACAAATGTCACAATGGACCCTGCATCAACCCAGACTGGTTGTGTGATGGAACTAAAGAATGTCCCGAAGGAGATGATGAAACTAACCAAAAGTGTGGTAAGTGGCATCAACAAGTGATCGTTATGAAAAGGGTGGTGTATTTGAAAAGTTAACTTTTTTATAATTTGGCAAATGAATAAAGATGGCTCAACACCAAATTTCAGTCGTTTGCATGCCCGACCAGTTCAAATGTTTCAAAACAAACCAATGTGTTGATATAAAAAAAAGGTGCAATGGAAAAGTTGATTGTGAAGATAAGTCTGACGAAACCAGCTGTGGTTAGCTTCAATTTGAAAAAAAATTAAACCTTCAAAAATTGTTTTTGTTTCATAATTTCTTATTGTTGTTGTTTCTATTGTTTTTGTTGTTGTTGCTTCAGTTGTTGTTGTTGCTGTTGTATCTGTTATTTTTTTGGTTATGCTTGTTCGTTCATCAGTATCGTTAATTCATGGCTTCACTTGAAACATAATTTTGGTGCAGTTTACACGGAGAATGATGTTGTCAAGATTACATTCAAAGGCAGCAAAGGATATTTTTTGTGTGCTGAGGGTTTCAATTATTATACCCTTCTTATTCTGTGTCACTACCTTGGAAAAGGGTGACTCAAAACATTATCTTGAAAAAAATTATATTATTTTATAAAAACTTATTAAAAATGTTAGTTTGTTACTTTTTTAGAAAAATGTCAAGTTACTTGGTGAAAAAATAATTTTTAGCTCAAATTCCAACAGAGAAATAGATCAAATGCTGCTTGTACAGCTGAAAACTCGAGATCAAAGCCTCACCTTTGACGAATCATCCAGGAAAGGGCAATTCACAAAATTTCTCACACATCAGTAAAAGCATTTTTCTTTTTTGTAATACCGGTTGAAATTTTCATTCCCATAGAAGCGATTCACATTGTTTTACAATCCTGTCTTTACATTGAAATATTTCATATTTTTTTAGCGAATAATTATTTACTGAAACTCACTTTTTTCATTTTTCATCTATTTGAATTATTCCATAGAGTTTTCGTCTATAGGAATTGCGTAATATTTTTAAACAGAATCTGCAAAACGGGAAACGCAGTGAAACTTATCTGTGAGCCTGCAGGTTGTGTTCATACAAACAGCTGAGTAGGTGGCCATTTGAAAACACATTTTTCAAAACTTTCAGAGTGTGGCAAAAGAGCCGATAAGTTTGATTTCAAAACCTCTTACATGCATAAAGGAATTAAATCTGAAGCTGATCGATGGCCTTGGATGGCCTTTATGAAAGTAAAAGTGAATGAAACTTATGCAAGATACTGCTCTGCCTCGATCGTTCATCGCCACTGGATTCTCTCATCTGTGCACTGCCTGACGTATAAAAAGATGGATGAATGTTGCCTATTTTCACTACGTTGTTTGTACGCATTAGCTTATGATTATTGTTTATAGAATATTAAATTTATTTCAAGTTATATCATAGGAAAAGGCTTCATCAGAGAACCAGAAAAGCATAAAATATCAGTAGATACGGAAAATAAGAAGTGGCTGGATGTGGAAAGATTGGTTTTGACTGGTGATTTATGTTATTTCAAATTGAAAAAAGATCTCAAATTTGATTCCAAGGTTGAGTGTCAATGTCGTTTTCGATCTTAAGTCAAATAAGTTTCACAAGTCCGAAAAAAATAGTTTTGAAATAAGAAATAATTCTTGGAAGCAAATAAACTAGAAAAATCAGAAAATTTTCTAAAACCACTCATTGGTGCACAGATACAGCCTATTTGTTTAGCAAACAACTATTTCTTCGAAAGAGATCGTGCGACGGATGAAGTGTGTGTATTGGCTAGTTACGAACCGGTTTCTCCAACAGAATTTATGCTTCTTTACAAGAAAGTTGTATTGAAACACTATAAGAATTGCACCATGTCAAAATCGTTTGACGATTGTGCAGATTATATGTCTCTTCCATTTGACACAAGCTTTGCAGAGGTTTGACACACATAACTTCATGAGCTAAGAATAGTTTCGGTTGATTAGTTTTTCATAGTGGTAAAAATCCATGTCAACTGAGACATTTGCTAGAGCCTTCAACACTTTTTATACTTCAAAACCAGAGCGAAAACGGTGGTCCACTGATGTGCAGAAAGCCAAACGGATTGTGGGTGCAAGTGGGCGTGCTGATTATAAGACTTTTAGAAGGTAAATTAACTAAATTGGCTACAGTCTCCCACGTCAACTTCCTTCGTTTAACTACCGGTGATGATCTTTCAATTTTTTATTCTATTACTGAAATTTTCTTAAATATATCTTGAACAAGCTGCAATACTGTTTTAAATCTTCTTGAACTTCATTTGTTTTTTATATCACTAATAGTTTTAGTTATCATAGAATGTGCTAAAACTGTGTTTCATAGATGAACCAATCACTTCTTATGACGTTTGAGTTATTTTCGAAACTGAAAAGTGCTTCAGCCTAAACATTATTCAAACTGACGTTTTCAGAAAACTCCATAAAATTCATGCAAGTCGACAATATGTGTGAAGAGGACCAATACAAGTGCCTCAAGGGTCCTTGCATCCACCAAAGCTGGATGTGTGATGGCACCAAGGACTGCCCTGAGGGAGACGATGAAAAAAACAAAAAATGCGGTAAATACTTTTGTGCTGCGAGTTGGACCACAAATAATCATGATTGGATTTTCATTTTTATCAAGTTTTGATACGATTATCTTATACTATTCCAGTTGTTTGTAAAGCTGACGAATTCAAGTGTTTCACGAGGAACAGCTGTATAGCGGGTGTGATGAGATGTGATGGAATAAACGATTGCAGAGACAAGTCGGATGAAACAAACTGCTGTGGGAATTGCTTCGATGAAAACTCACTCGCTCTAAATTAAATTACTTTCATTTCAAACTTAAAATTACTCACTTGTTACTAATTATTTTCTTATTTTTGTGTCTAAAAAAATGTTCACTTGGATGCAGTATCTCTAAAAAAGGATTTCGTCTCGATCATTCACAAAGGCCGTGAAGGATACTTCTTGTGTGCAGATAACCAAAACGAAAAGCTGCTCCATTCCATTTGTCACTACCTTGGAATGGGGTGGGAAAAATAATTGAACTTATTTAATTGAGTTTGTAAGTTCAAAAGTTTCAGACTAAACTCAATGGTCAAAACATAATTTGGTCTTCAAATAACAGAATAATGGAGTCTTCAGACATGGAAGGAATGAATGCCAAAGATAAAACTCTTGGAATCCGAAATATCTCCAGTGAACACAGTCTTGTTGGTATCTTCAAAATAGAGTTGAGTCTATCTTTTTTGAGACTATTAAATTCGAAAACTCAACTATTTTATAACAACAATGTTTAATATTATTATAGTGGCATTTTAATTATCTATGTGAAATCAGTGGCACCTCAATACAACTTTTCAACAGACCTTGCCAAACTAAAAATAAGTTGAAGCTGATTTGCAAGCCTTCAGGTTATTTCAGGTTATTTCTTCGTTCACCAAATATTTATTTTGAACGTTCCTTCCTCCAGGATGCGGAAAAAGAGCACCAGAATTTGAAGATGAAAAGGCCTTCATCGTCACCAAGACCAGTGCTGTAGTTGGCCAATGGCCGTGGGTGGCTTCTTTGCAAACGAAGCTGAGTCCAACTCATTCCAGCTATTGCACCGCTTCAATCATCAGTCTCCACTGGGTCGTCTCGTCTGCACATTGCCTCAAGTGAGGGAGGAAGTGATGATTCGAATATCAGGAAGTGATGATTCGAATATCATTTATATATTGTTCATATCTGATATATATATCGTTTAAATAATTCTGAAATATCTCAAAATTGTTTTTAGGCAGACCCGTGAGACCCATGGAAATCCTGTCGAAGATGCAAGCGATTATAAAGTGGCAGTGGGAGTGACGGATGTGAAGAAAAATGAAGGCATCACGTGGTTGGACGTCAAAAAAGTTTTGAAAAAAGATGACATAATCTTCCTGAAATTGAAAAAAAATCTAGAAATCAAAAACTCAGTGAGATCAACTTGTAAAATTTTTCAGAGCATTCAGGCAACAAAAACTCAATCTCACTCGAACTTCCTTCTCACAGGTACGTCCAATCTGTGTACAAGACTTCAACTCGTTCGAAAGAGATGCTTTGACGTACGAAGTGTGTGTAGTTGCTGGTTTCAACACACATGAAGAGTTTGGTGGAAACACATTAACGATGATGAATCAGTTGGCTCATGGAAAAATGAAGTGGTTACCTGAAAGGATTTGTGAATCAATTGGAAGGAGGCACATTTGTACAGTTACAATTCCTCATCAATTCGGAAAAACTCTTCAAAAGGTGTTTCGATTTTTAAAAAACTTTTCACTTTTGTTTGAATAGCTAGTTTGGAAGTATGAATCGGACTTTCAAACATTTCAAAAACAGTTTTCCACTGGTTCCAACCAACCACTCACCAGGGCGACAATGGTGGTCCAGTGATGTGCAAGAAACCAAACGGCTTGTGGGTGCAAGTGGCTGTGTCGAGTTATGCCGACAACTTCGAAATGGACTCTGGACACTTCAAAGTGACTTATTTCCAGGAAGGCATTGAGTCTTTCAGTGGTGAATTATTTTGACTTTTTGGTTTTCAAAATAATTAGTTAAATTCCATTAATTTCCATCAAACCTTTTTTATCATTTTTGGGCCGCTTTGCTTGTTAAATTTTGCCTTTGTCTCCCATCCACCTTGCTTCTTTGCTTATCAAAGGTTCGTAGTTTTTTTATAATTATCAATAACAAAACATCAACAAGATTTATTCGAGTTTTGATCAAATTTATTCAGAAAAGTCAAAAAAACCACTCCGTAATTCTTTGCCAAGGTTTTTCAGTACTTGCTCGCTTCGCGAAATCTTTAAGCGTAATCAGGTGATTGCTCCTCTTATCAACACAACGGTGACCTGACAATTTTCTGAAACATTTTTTAGCAAGCTGTCTTTTTCATTTCGCTATAAACATGAAAATGGTTATTTTAGTTTTAACTTTTGAGTCTAATTCATATATTTAATTCTCTAAGAAATAAACTGATATTCTGTTTGAATTATAAGTTGAATTATGTTCAAACGTGTGGGTTAAACCTTTTTTAATCATTAGTTGTGGTTAGCTTTTGCAACTAAAAACTGTTTGTGCTGTATTCTATTTTAAAAGAAGCCAACCAAGGCCATTCTCCGAGTTTGGATCACTACCCGTTAATGATATGAGAGTTTTTCAACTCAAACTCAGCAGCTATTAGACCGCATTCTGAAAAGTGGTGGGGCCGTTAGTGTTTCGAAGCAAAAGTTTTTTTCTTCTAAGAATCAAGATTTTTTCGTTATGAACCTAAATTTAAATAAAAAAGTTTTATTCATATTTTGCTGAAAACCAACTACAACTTACGAAATCAATTATTCTAAGCTAATCAAAAAATTTGTACTGCGCCCTTTAGCATCATGTTCAAAAGCGTAAATTCATTGTAAATTAACTCCGTTTAAAATTAATTTTATTTTTTTTAAATTCAAAATCGTGAAAAATTTTTTAATGAAAAAATCGTTTTCGTGACCAAACCTAACCATTATTGGAATCGTTGAAAAAACATTCAGTCTCAAAATTTATTTTCATGAAAGGTTCTTGCGCTAGAAGAAGAGAATCAAGTTAGAAAAAGAGTTTTTATTTTATAGCTATATGGACCTTGTTTGTCTTATAATATGCTTTCTCATCAAAAATTCTATTTGAATTGTTTTTTTCAAATATAAAAAAAATCGATAATTCAACTTCTGAAATTAATTTTTCTAGTGTGAAGTTAATTAAGCCTACTCGACTACTCACTTTTCAACTTTTTATTTCAGCCAAATTCAATTACTCAATCATTTCGGCTAATTACGAAATTTGTAGCTTAAGGAAGTTTAACTTCGTTGAAAAAATAAAAAAATAAAATACAATGAAGATTCACGTATTATAAAATTAATTAATTTTTTATTGATTATTATATAATACTCTGAAAAATGTGAAACAATTCTTCTCCAAGTAAATACTTAAAACTACTTGAAAAAAACTTACCTAATCTATAATAAAAAAAACGCTCTGTAAATGCATGGTTACCCCTTGAAATGCACGCCTTCATGGCACCAAGACAATAAGGAAGACACCCATCATGCAACACGAATTTTTACAAGAAGTACTGGAAGCTGAACCTTTGAAGAAGAAGACGGAGCTGAGGCGCTTGAAGACCTTGTCGCTGGAAGACAAGGAGGCTCATGACAAGCAAAAGTAGGGGCAAGGACGCTAGACTTTTCCATCTTATCTTTGAGCTGATTCTGGCTTGTTAGAAAATCCATGAAGTCATGAATAAATATAAAAAGTTTCATGGCCAAAAACATAAAAATTTCTGTAGTCATGAATCCTTCGTAGTGTTTGAGTTTTTCAGTTTTTTTTTTTGAAAAAAGAAAGAAGATACGCAACATTAACGAAACGTATTTTTTGAACATTTTATCTATTAACATCTTTTCAACCAAAGACCACTTTTTACTTTTGTGATCAACGCATTCATGAATACATATACTTGTTCGAATGAATTTTTCAATCAGATGTATCTTCAATAAAACAGTACCACCCGACCCGTTTTCTGACCGTGTCCATCAACTCTATCATATCTCTTCCGGCAACCGTGACCGTTCTCCTATCTCTCAGAAATTCTCAACTCTTTTAAAAAGGCTATAAATTTTCAATTTAAAATCAAATTTTATTCCAAGTTAAGTCAAAGTTCGAGTTGAAAAAGCGACACCGTAATGACCTATAACTTGTGTTACCTGATTTTATTAATTAATAAATGAAGTCGAAGCTGCATGTCTTGGAGCTTTACAAATGAGGTTCATTATTTTTATTTATCATATTATTTTTAATTAATTTTTTATTTATTGATTTTTTATTATTAAGAAACAATAATCAACTTTTTTCTAGTCACGTCATAGCTTCCGAACACGATGATTTGAAGCTTTGTAAAGGCTTAAAACTTCCTCTAAACATTTTTCATGGACATTTTTGAAACAAATTTAATAAGATTCAAAAAATATTTTTAATCTAAAAAAATTTAATTCATTTGACATTAAGAAAAGTAATAACGAACAAAATTTATTTTTAAATAAAAATTAAAACTGGAAACAATGTAACATTCACCAGAAAAGTTATTCACGAATTTTTATCAAAAAATGGAAATTGACTATAGAACCAAATCAATGGAAGTTAACAATTTAAAATTCAAACCTAGCTCATACACTCATTCATAACCTATTAGGACCGAACAAACGTTTTGCTTATGAACTTATATAGTCAAAACGAGGTGAACTATGCATAAAGGTTCAATAAATTTATAATTTGTAAGAATATTAATTTTCAAAAATCAAAAAAACAAAAATGAATCAAAAAACAAAAGTTAACCCAACTTTCAGAGTGCAAAGAAAACATTTATAATATGAACAAAGAATAATTGTACGCTTACAAATCATTGGTTGGAAAGAAAAATGCATTTTTTGGAAAAATAACGAAAATAAAAAAAACTTTGAAAAAAAAATGAATAAAAATTTCAAATTTGACTATTGCTATTTGTTTTGTATGAAAACTAACTGAGGTAATCAGAATGAAAGACTAACTGTTCGTGGGTGTGTAAAACAAACCTGTGAAAATGATTGAAATTATAGTCAAAATCTTTCAATTCTTCATTTTCAAAAATTCATTTATTCCTGAATTTTCATTTTCACAAACTTTTCCTTGCAAACAACGCTCCATCCATCAATGTATCAAAAAAAAAAGCAACAAGTCAAAGGAAAGAAACATTTATAATGAAAGCAAGAAATTGAAGGCAAAATATGAAATAAAGGCAAGGTACAGCAGTGATGAAACAAGCGATGGAACCAGCCACCATGGCTCTCACGGCGATTTGAGAAAAGACCCTTTTCCGAGCGGGTACCATGGCGGTGAAGGCGCCTATTTGAACGCCTATTGAGCTGATGTTGCTGAAGCCACACAAGGCGTACGTCGATATCACTACTGACCTGTCCTGTGAGAGAAGAGGTGATAGACAATAAAATATGAAATGCTGTATATTAGCAGTTATAATGATATATAACAACCGCGGACAAGTCATTATTAATGAATAATGTTCGTAGTGATGAAGATACAGAAAAACTGGAATATATGTTGTGAAAAAGGCATCAAACAGTACATTAATGATTCCGTTGGTGAGGATTGTGTCGTTTCCATTAGCATTGTACAAAAGTATGTCGTCTCTATTTCCAGTCCAAGACCAACTTCCGTTCTTGGCCACGTGGGTGTCGAACAAAGCCCGGTTTGAGATGAAAACACCAAGTTCTTCAAAAGCCACAAACTCATTGATGAAGGTCTTGACTCCAATCAGTTGAGCAACCTTCCTGCAATCTTCAACGTGCACTCCCATCAAAAGCGCGAAGGGCCACAGAATGTAGGAACACAGAAACTGCATGGTGGTGCGTTTTTCCATGCTAATTTTTGATAAGTTTCAAAGTAAAAATTTGAAATAAAGAATGATGCTGAAGGATGTTATTTTATACTTCGGAAAACCGAACGAGAAATTATTAGGACTTGCATAGCTTATCGAAAAACAAGGAAATTTTCTATTTAAAAATACTGTGAAACAAAAAGTTTGATAAAAGAATAAAATAATTTTGTTATAATCAATAAAACTGCAAAAAACAAATACATTTTGAAAAAACATTTTATGCAAATTGAACATTTAAAAAAAAATTAAAAAACAACCGAGAAATTTTCTATTTGAAACATAACATCGACTCACATTAATGAACTAGGTTTATTAACTGTTAATAATTAATAACAATTATTTATTAATGATTATAAGTTATGATCACAGCCTCTTCTGACCTACCTGGAAGGTAATGTCTCTCTGAGCTCCCACCCTGTCTCCAAACCACGTGAGGGTGGCATTGAGGAACTCAAGGAGGGCAATAAAAGCGATGAGGTTGGCTGTGATGTTGGCCACCAGTGGAATGGCAGCTGAGGCGCCCGATGCTGCGGCTTCCACGATATTCTTCTCTGGACTGTAGTCAATCGTTGATGAGGATGAGAAAAAGTACAATAGTAATAATACTAAAATTGTGTTGATTAATAATTTTAAAAAATAAATTCATCATCAGTTGATAACTTTTAAATCATTAACTCTATTATCAATTTATTATTATTTTATTAATAATATTTTTATTTGGGTAGACTTTGAGTAAATCTTTGAGAGACCCATTTACTGATAATCATAGAACTTGTTATAACTTTTGATATATCAAAATTAACATTCGCCACGCTCAACCACTTTCAACCACTCTCAGCCCTCAGCCACTTTCAACCACTTTCAGCCACCACCAACCACTCAGCCACTCAGCCACTTTCAACCACTCTCAGCCACTCTTAGCCACTTTCAGCCACTCTCAGCCACCACCAACCACTTTTCGATAAGGCTTTTAACATCCTTGGCAGAAGTCATAGATTTCTTGGTTTCAGGATAAAAGAGTTTTGAAATTGCCAGTGCTGCAGGCGCCGACATGACCGAGGCCGAGAGAAGATGGTTGGCAGGTACCTGAAATATTTATCCCTGTTGAAACTTGGTTTAACCCTGTTCAAAATTCATTCATCCCCGTTTAAATGTTATTTATCTCTATTTAACTTTTATTTATCTTTGGTTAAATTTTAATTATTTTTTAAAAATATTTATTAATCCCTGGTTGAATGTTATTAATCCCTGGTTGAATTTTATTAATCCCTGGTTGACTTTTATTTTGTTTAGTTCAAGTTATAATACCTTTTGTTAAACCTTAAAGCCATTGTTTTAAACACTCAAGGTTTCAAATTCTTATTTTTTATCAATTTTAGTTGATAAATCAAATTTCGGAAGATTTCATCTTTGTAATCATAAATTTTCAGTTATACTGAATTTTTTATTATCAATTGCTAAGAAATACATAATAAGGAGCGACTTAGTGGTGAAAATCTTTTTTTTAATTTTTAATAACAATTTTTTCAAACAATTCGGAGTAAATTTTTTATATATTTGAAAAAATCGTTCGATGGCTATAGTACACTTGAAATGTTCAACAAATATTTGACATATCATGTGGATCCCATCATAAGTTTTATTTGCATTCGAGAGAGAATCATTTTCAAGTGGAATATTTTAATCTATTCAAAATAAGCTTTTATCGATGGAGCTATTAAGCCAACCACTAGAAATATTTCATCAAAAGTAAACTTTTTGATAGCCACTTCAACACTCTTCAACTATATCCTTTCAAGATAAAGCGTGCCACATAATAACTATTTTGATCTTCTATCTTCAGTCCCGTCTAAATCTAGAAGCCACCCTTGAATTAAGCCGATCTCATTTGTGGACACTTCTATGAAACCTAAACACTAAATTTCAAAACATAACTGAAACTATAAACCAGATCGCTGTTGATACTATGGAAATTCCGATTTATTTCCAGAACCACCATAACTCCGATAAACCACGATTTCTTCCACAAAAATAACTCCATTAAACGACTATTTTTTTACAAACACTCACGTCGACACTTTCCATCTTCTTCACAACTACTAACTCCAATAAACTTCCATCTTTTCCAAACTCATTCAGCTCAATAAACTTCCATCTTTCCAAACTCATTCAGCTCAATAGGTTTCTATTTCTCCACAAACACTCACCCCAAAGAGAATATAAGCCGCTAGCACTCCTCCAGCAATGGTGGCGTAACCTCCGGTCATCACTGCATGGATCTCTGAACGTGTCATGGCTGGCAGTATAGGTCGAATCAGCAGGGGAGACTCTGTCTGTATTTTAGAATCAATTTTTTTCATATTTCTTATTATATTTAAATTATTATTTTTTCATTTTTAGGGGCAAATAAGTTTTAACTTTCTTCTTCTATTTATTTTATTTTATTTATATTTCTTTTTTTATTTTTCATCTTCCTACTCGTTCAGTATTTAGGGTTAATAATTCGATGAAAACTTCTCATGTTTGTTTCAAAATTCAAAGTTCCCACTAAATAAACATCACACGTGTGTTTTTTTTCACATCTAATCTAATCGAATCATTTATATAGCGCTGATTCCACACTGTTCAAGAGCGTTCATCTTTCAGCTCTTCATCTTTTGTTTCGAATACTCCCAGTTTTTTGTTTTACTATTTTTATGTGGTCTCCATCATCTTATTAAACTTTTATATTAAATATTTATCAATTGTTTATATAAATTTTTCCCCATTTAACGAATTGAAAATTTAAAAAAAAAATTGAATTTTTTCATAATTTTCAATTGTTTTTTTTTAGTTCCCACCAATGAATACTGAAACTTTTAATTCAAACCGAAATTATTTTCTAGCTTATTTTTCTAAAAATCTTTGAAAGAAGTTTTCAGACTCACTTGGCCAATAAAAATATTGCCCGCAGCATTAACCGACTCTCCCGCCGTGGTGTCCATACATGCCTGCATCACCCAGGCCAACTTGAGTATGACCCACTGCATCGCTCCCAAGTAGAACAGAATGGTTATGGTTGAACTGAGAAAAATTATGGTTGGAAGCACCTGAAAAGAGTGAAAAAATTAATTAGAGATAAAAAATTAACAATTAAAAAGAAAGCAAAATGAATGTTACATTCATCATTGGTTACTTTGAAAAAATCAAATGGTGTTTTGATTTTATAATAAAAACTGCATATTTGTTCTCAGAAACTTAATCACTTAACAAAATCACAGAAAAACATTTCATGAAGAAGAATATTCATTAGGGCTGCCTACTTGGAAAGCAAAGAAGTGATCTTCAAACGATTCTCCGAAGATAAACTTTGATCCAGCTTTGACATACGCAAAGTATTCACTTACTCTGTCACCCAGCCATTTGAAAGCTTCATAGCCACTAGGCCAACGGAGGATGATCATAGCGAACGCCAGTTGAAGACCAAAGCCCCACGCTACAGTGCGCCATTTCACCTGAAAGGTTAGTGCAAGTGAATGGTTGAACTTGATAATGGGGGGTTGAAAGTTATCGAAAGTGCTTGACTAAGCTGGACGGACGCTTAATCGAAACGTTCTATGGATAGTCCGTTAGTTGTCTGATACAACTTCTTACTTATCGATTTTTTTCAGAGTTAATTTTTAAATAATAATTGATTTAATTTTATTTTTACTCAGAATCATTCTACCTTAGAAGGGTTGGTAGAGAACAAGAAGAGGAAAAGAAGATAAACCGCTACGCCAGACAGCGACACAAGATTGTAAGGGTCTGAGTTGTAGACTGTTAGGTCAACCACTAGTACTATACAGAAGGCAACAAAGATGCTACAGAGAATCAATCTGTCGTCGTCATTGTTGTATTATGTGAGGAATTCAATTGTCGTGTTTGAAAATTTGAATTTTCAATTTTTAAAGTCTGTTGATATACCTATATTTTTATATGCACGAAGTGAATGAAAAAGAATAAACTTGATTTTTCAAATTTCAGGCTGTTACGATTATGCATATTTCATATATGTTGGCCTTGGTACGGGTATGCATTTGATCAGGTGAAAGAAACAGACTTAAACTTTGAACAGCCATATGGTCTATTTTTAAATCTGAAAAACATGCATCTTAAACATATGTTTGACTAAATTAGAGACGAATACAAATTTGTGAGTTTGACGTTGTAAGTTTTTTTTGAAACATTAAAATGTTAAATCTTTTATAAATAATCAAAATTAATTAAAACTATAGAAAAACTAAAACACTAAAAAATAATGTTAAAAAATAAATGAGAGTGATCAGAGGTGAAAACGATGAGCATGAACCAACATGTTTATTTTTAGTGAGTGTTTGTTCACCACTTCGATGAGAGGGGTGAATTTTTTGTGTATGGAGGTGCCATAAAGGTCAATGATGGTCGAGAGGGTGATGCCAAATACCACCACGCACGTGATCCACACCAAACGAATCGATCCTGGGTGGGTGAACGTGTAGAAGGATGGATTGTGAAGGGGGGTAAATAGAGGAGTGGTGGGTGGGTGTGGATAATTGGTTGACGAAAATTGGATAAAAAAATTATTTTTGTTTTTGCTGAGAAAGTTTAGAAAAATGATGGCTTAAGGAGTGATTGATTAGATGGGATGGTGATTCAAAGAATGGGGAGTAGGGGGTTTTAATGAGTGTATATGAGTGTATATGCGGATATTGTGACTTTATAAGCAAGTAAAAAAATATATAACGGATTTTTACTGTGATTTAGATGTTTTTTCATACAAAAGTTCACATCGAAGTCAAACCTTCGTCGCCGAAATAGTACAAAAGGGCAAAAGTGAAGTAGACGAAGTATGCAACGACGAGAAAGAAGAGGAAGAGATACTTGGCT
>OX387255.1:1344904-1404904 GCA_947562095.1 Branchellion lobata | reverse complement strand
ACGGTTTAGACATTTTTTTAAATTCTTGGGCAATTTAAGAATTTTTTGATAAGGATTTATTTTGTTGTGAATTTCAAGTTTCGATCAAAACCTTAATTTTTTAAGCTTCTTCCAACGTAACTGTTTCTATGCTAGTTACGATCACATATTTAAGAGAAATCATAAATTTGATAATGACACTAATGAATGTGGTTTTGGAAATTCCTTTGGATTGGTGTAATTTTAATGCTTGAAAGAATGCACAATAACGCACGGTTTGCCAACTAGGTTGCGTCAAAGGCGCTTAAGATCAATCAAAAATTAACTCAGGGAAAGAAGAGTTTCAAGTAGTTTAAATCTAACAACAAGGTTGACGAGCGGAGGTTGTGTGGAAGAAAGTTCTATAAGTTAGGTGCAGTATGGAAAAAAATCGATGAGCGAAGAGGTTTGAGAAAACTGGCTGATGCATCAGAAGGCCGGATTGAAGATCTAAGTGATTCATGTGGGTGCCAAACGGAGGGAAGATCATATGAGGAAGCTGGTTGTTCAGTGGTAAGTATATTTGCTACAAGCCACGTTTATTTCGAGTTAGACCTTTGAGCAACCGGTAACCAGGGCAAGCGATCAAGGCAGGTGCAAAAAAAACTGAGGTAGTCGGCATAGAAAAAAATATTTGCTGGCATGATTCAGAAAAGGTTGCAATTTAGCATGATTTAGAAGAGGTTTTAATTTAGAAAAGATGAAGGTTTTAATACCACAAAAAAAGAAGCAATAGTCCAATTTTGAGATGACTAATTGACTGTGAGAGTAACAGCATTAGGTATGGAAAAAACTATTTATACCTGTTTTATGGCCTGTAGTGGAAATTTGACGTTTGGATGGTGCGGGAGACAAAGTAGCTAAAGTTGAGATAAGAGTTCGGATTGATGCCGAGAAGTGTTATTTTTGAAGAGATCGTGAGAGTAGTGCTATCTAAGGTAATGACATTGGGACATTTAGACATAAACAGCAAAGCAAAACTGCCAACAAAGATACATTCACTTTCGCCGGGGTTGGTTTGAAATGATTCAAGTTGGGAAACCACACGGTTGAATTAAAAAGACAGTCAGATATTGTGTCAATACATGAGAAAGTTAAATGAAAAAACTTAAATCGTCAGCAAACTTTAAATGACTTTTGAAATTTTATATAGGTGTTGTAAACCGAATTTCTGCTTTAAACCATTTTATTTTTCAGTTTTTACCACTAAGGCCACCATATATCCTCCTCTGCCAGTTACAAATCAATGTTTGTGATAAACTTTCAATTTAAGTATGAGTTTAATAAAATTGGTTCAAAAAGTTCCTTTGGTTTGGTGTCATTCGAATAATTATTTGAGGGTTTTATTATTTTTTGTTAACTAAACTCCTGATTAAAGTAATTTTTTTTATAGTTTTCACCACTGAGACCAGCAGAAATTTTTCTACGTCAGTTGTTACTCCAGGTTTGTGATAAATTTTAATTCAAACGTATTGAATTTTTGAAATTAAATTGAAATTAAATAGAGTTGAATCGAGATCAAAACTGAATCAAATAGGATTTGAATTTGGATTCATTAGCAATCAAACTTGATTCTAATTGAAATTAATTTTGACTTTTTGTTGTTTCAAGCTATGAAGAATTTTAAAAGCTTAATATGAATATGTCTCATTTTTTCAAATTTTCAAGGTTCTCGACCTTCTAAACTCAACTATCTACCAACCTTATGCTTAAAAGGCCAAAAAACATAGAAAAATAATTAAACGATTGAAGCTCAAACTCATCAAAATAACCACAGGTTCTGAAGTTTGTGAAAAAGGCCAGGTTAAGTGTCGAAATGGAGCTTGTATTCCCATTGACAAAGTGTGTGATGGAATCAAAGACTGCAACCTTGGAGAAGATGAAAGAAAAAATTATTGCGGTAAGTTGAATTACGTATTTCATGAGAATTTGAAAAAAATTTTTTAATTATATTCAATTAACAACTTTTAAACTGAAAACCATTTATAAATATTCAATTTTCAAAAATTAATCAGACTCTTGCGAGTCACAGTTCAAGTGTCTCCGAGGTAACCGTTGTGTGCCAAGAGTGAAGAGGTGTGATGGAGTATATGATTGTAAAGATAAATCTGACGAGGCCAGATGCAGTACGTAATAAAACTTCAAACTTTCAATGTGCTTGTTTTTTCTATACCTCAAACTGGTTCAATGTTATTTTCAATTTTATAACACCAATCTGACACAGTAACAACCGAAAACGATTTTGTCAAGATCACCTTTAAAGACCGTAAAGGATACTTCATGTGTGCAGACAATCATGACGATAACATTTTGAATTCTCTTTGTCACCAACTGGGAAGAGGGTTTGTTCAAAAAAAAATTTAACTTTGAAAGAAAAAATAAAAAGGTTGTGATAACTCTGAGTGTAAAAACATTTTGGGCATTTCAGTTTTTTACTTAATTAAAAACACTAAATCAACAGAAACAAGATAGACATTTTCGAACCTAGATTGGAAGTTGGCGAAAAAACTCTCACTGTTCGCAAAAGACCTACCACCAAAGAAGATGGTTTCCATATAGAGTAAATTTTTTTTCATATAATTCTTTTAACTCTGTTACTTTAAACCCTAATCAAAATGTTTTACTAGATCGTGTGTAACAGATAGAAAATTGAAACTTCTCTGCAAACCTCCAGGTGCCGGCTATCAAATTATTCTCAATTCACCAAACAAATTTTACAAACAGTCATGTAATTTTCACGCTTTCAGAGTGCGGCAAACGTTCACCGAATTATGAATCCCAAAGCACTCAAAGCAACAATGGCAACTCCATCTCAAGATGGCCGTGGGTTGTTTATTTGAAGACAAGGCTCAACCAAACTCATTATAGCTTCTGCACTGGTTCAATCGTCGGCGACCGACATGTTCTTACATCTGCAAAGTGTTTGAAGTAGGAAGGAGTTGATGGAATTTCTTTGTTTTTGATTGCCTGCTTGTACACGTTCTGACTGATAATTGATAATTAACAATGGAAGCTATCATTCATGCTAATTATTGTTTCATTTGCATTTTCTAGCCTGTCTGATGAGTTTCCTGTGAAAGAAGTGGCAGTCTTGAATACAAATACTGGAAATTATAATCTGTTAGAAGTAGAAATATTTTTTTTAGGAACACATTTGGATGAACCTGTCCTTGTGAAACTCAAAAATAATTTCAATTTCAATAACATGGTGAGATCTTGGAGATAAACTAGTTGAGCTTCAATGAACATTCAAAAATAATAGTGTTGTACCACTCGTGCATCTTATAGTTTTTCATCTTGTGCCATAATTTTAAAATTCTATATTAAAATTAATTTTCACTTTCTATCAGGTGCAGCCAATATGCATGGTAGACCACAATACATTTGAAAAGAATGCCGTAACTTACGAAGTGTGTGTATCTGCTGGATTACGAAAAATTGTTCTGAACCAAGAAGAAGCAGATAGTTTCAAATTGACTGAAAATGATATGGTAGAAAGCAAAATGAGTTTGTTACCTGACACCTTCTGCCCAGGGAACATTGGGGATAACAGCTTATGTGCTGGCAACATCTACCCGGAAGAAAAAAACTGCCACGTTTGTACAAACCTATAATGAATATTATCAATGAACGCTTTGATAATCAATTTCAAAATGTATTTTCATTTGCAAACTACACTACACAAGATTAACCTTTTTTTATCACGTCATACCACGTTTCCAAATCAATCCGTCACTAGACCACACCATTCCATATCACACCATGCTCACTTCGCCAGGAGGACAGGGGTGGTCCATTGATGTGCAGACAGCAGAACGGACTGTGGGTTCAAGTGGGTGTGTCGAGTTATGCACCTGGTGATTGCAGTGCCAAAATATTTGCTGATGTGTCGTTTTATTATCCTTACATAAATTAAACATTGCCGCTTTCATATATCGATAGATACTTGTTTTCGTTATTTTCTTGATGTTTTATTTTATTTTAATTTTATTTTTTTATTGTCTAAACAATTAATTCAAAGTTTTGAAATTATGAAACGAAAGAACTATATCTAAAACGGCATGCGTCGATTTAGACAAGTCTACTGAATAACTTTTCTTCTATTTATTCACCACATTCCGCTTAATGTTTTCATGGAATTTTTCAAACTTCGGTTTTTTCTGTTTTTTTCTAAAATCTCAATTAAGTTACTAACAAAAAGTTGTCAAAGCGTTTTGAGAGACCGAGTGGAAGATATGTATTGATATAGATGATTTTGACAAGCTAAATAAATTAATTTTTTTGGTCGATTGTTCCAACCTAATTCAATCTATTCATAACATTTGTATAGCGCTGATCACCCACTGCTCAAAAGCGCTCTGCTACAAATTGTTTAAACAACAAAATTTCAAAAGCTCCACAAAACCAAAGTAGAGAAGTAATAGAGGTCAGATTGGGAGGATGGAAGTGTCATTAGATGAAAGTGTGGATTTAGCATAAGTGACAATGTCAAAAGTATGTCGATTGAAACTTAGCTGTTGTTTCAATGTTCCCTATTAAAAACATCTAGTGAAACACTACGAATTCACCAAGGTATTTAAAATTGATATTCGAATTGAGAAAAAATAAAATAATAAAATAATGAACCAATACTCAAATCATAAACCAATTTATAGAAGTTTTTAAAAGTAGACTTAATATTATTACTTCTTATTGTTTTGTTATGTGTGAAGCATTGTTAATCATTTTCGTTGCTTTATTGCTCCGATCCCTACCTCAACCTTCTTCTACCTCGACTATTTTACTCAAATTCCATCACGAACATTTTTTACTACACTCGATCACATTACCCCGATTTAGAAACAATTTTTCCACATTGGCTTATTCGAACTTATGTCTTTCAAGTTTATATCGAGTTAACTCTCATCCTGCCTCCATTTTCTTCTCGACTATTTGTAGTTTCTTACTTTTTGTTTTTTTATTACTATCATTATACTATGTTTGCGCCTGTGGTGCAATGTTTGGCCTATTCCGTTGCAAGGTGTTTCTGGGTGAGGCCAGGTTTGAGTTCTAGAATCGGCAGCTTAACTAAAATATAAACGCCTTTCTAAAGTGCCTAGTTCTTTAGTAGCCCAAAGCGAGTGAAACCGTTTCTATGGGAGCGCCTTTGAATATAATGCAAAAAGGTGCACTAAAAATTTCTAGATTGGATTAGATTAGATTCGGTTAAGTTCAATCATTAATTCTGAAGTATTTTGTTCATTATTTTAATTTGTTGATAATTGGCGGTGTAAAAATGCCAATACAATCACATACTTACTCGTAAAAATAAATAATACTTAAGTTACTATCTTTGATGCATTATCTACAGAAACTCATGCCATCACTAAGAGACCACGATAGATATGTCTTATATGCGTACCAGCATTTTAATTTGTTACTTAAAACGTTCTGCCGTGACTTTGGTAAGTCACGATCTTATCAGATCTTATCTAGTCATCTTATCAAAGTTGAAAACAGTATTTTCAAAAATAGGAAAATAAAAATAAAAAAATAATTCCAAAAGGTTTTCAATGAAAATGAAGTCGTGAAACAAAACGTCGTGTTGAATAAATAAATTAAAAAAATATCAAAGCTATGAAAAAAAAATCACAAACCCCATTTAATCACATTCATGAGCACCAGCTTTCTGTAGTTATTGCTTTCATTGAAGCGCATACTTCGAAATTTTTTATGCTTGAATGATTGATTGAAGTGTTCACCAAATCAAAAAAAGATTAAAAATTGATCGGTGTGAGGAGAGAGTGTTCTACTCTACAAATCCATTATAAATGAAATTTTATTCCTAAATTTGTGTTTTTTATTAAAAAATTATTTTCTAAAACTTTGAAAAAAGTATTTTGATGAAAAGATATTTTCTATAAGCTTTGAAAAACGATATTTCTAATAAATTTTTTTAATAAACCCAAAATTAAATGCTCATATAGAAGAAAGATTATTGATTTCACAGATCTTAATTATTTACAACCAACCCTGCTTGGTTTTTCAATAAGTGTTGAACGAATGAATCTAATAAAAAAATCAAAAAAATTAAAAAAATAAAAAAAAATAAAAAAAATTATTTAAGAAGCTCACAAATGAAATAACAAAAATCGAATTATGAATAAATAGCCACGTTTCGTAGCTTTTTTGGCAAAATGTGTTCAAAAATCATTTTTGCAAGTCAGTTACTGGGATAAACAATATCCCACATTCAATTCATTGATTTCAGCAGCACAACATATTTTTTCAATTTTTTTCAGTTATCTTCCTCTTGGGGACCACCAATTCACAAACCGCTTGTACTGGTTACTTTTGCGGGGGAGAGTGTAAGAGTAGTTCTGTCAGATGCGATGGCTTCAGAGACTGTCCGCTTGGAGAAGACGAAAGGAACTGCGGTAGGTTGATCGATATGTTACAACCATGTCACTGTTTTCAATCTGAAGTAATACGACACAATACAATACAATACACTACAATACAATACAATACAATACAATACAATACAATACAATACAATACAATACAATACAATACAATACAATACAATAAAATAAAATACAATACAATACACTACAATACAATACAATACAAGACACTACAATACAATACAATACAATACAATACAAACACGAATATTATTATAGTGGCATTAACCCCGTAAAGTTTCGAGACCACTCAGTAAGTTCATTAGTAAGGCATAAAAAATAGAAAAAATGAAATGAAACAGAAAAATAATTTAAATAAATAAAATAAGTTTATGAGAAAAAAAAGAAAATAAAAATAAAATTAGGAAAAAAAACGATTGGAAGGTTGAGATGAATAAAAATTGTTTCATTAGTTAACATGTGTTCTTATAAGCTCTGAATTATTTTTAAAAAATCAATCTTTCAATTTTTTGTTTATTTTCGTGGTTGAATTTATAAATATTAAAATCAAAAGAATACAAAATAGCTTTTTTGTTGTTCATTTTTAAAGATAATTCAAATAAAACTTATCGTTTTGAATGTTGCCATGATTGTCTGAAATTTATTAAAATAATATAACATGTGAATGAGAACTAAATTGAATATACATCTCTGCATTCAAGTTTTCAAAGAGATTCGATCCTTCGCCACTCTTCAATTTTTTAACCATTTCTCCAGTTTGTGCATACAACAACTACAAATGTTATAACGGCCCATGCATCCATCAAGACTGGACGTGTGATGGAACCAAGGACTGTCCCCATGGAGACGATGAAAAAATAAGACGTTGTTGTAAGTGGCTGTCTAATAGTGTTCATGTAAAAAAAAATTTCATAAAAATTTCATTTATTATCTGTATCGCAAGTGTTTGTACAAGCAGTTTCCACTTTTATAGTCGTATGCAAGTCTGATCACTTCAAGTGTTTTACGGATAACCACTGTGTAGAGAGATCAAAAATGTGTAACGGTAAACACGATTGTGGAGATAAGTCGGACGAGGCTGCCTGCTGTGAGACATGCTTCATAGTTGAACTCATTAAATAAACCATTTATGTTTTTCAAATTATTGTTTTATTCTCATCTAACTAATAGTGTATCTTCTTTTTTCTCATTTGAAAATTAATTTTCCATGGCAGTGGCTTTGGAGAATGATTTGGTTAAAGTCACATTTGAAGGTCGCGCTATATATTACATGTGTGCCTACCAATACAGCGATGATTTTTACCATTTTCTATGTCAGTACCTTGGAAAAGGGTAACTATAATGTGTTTTTGTAGTGTAACGTAACTTGCAAATTAGGCCTTTTATACAACAATTGTGATTTTATTTTAAAACTCAGTTGAAAAACTTTACCAACCAGCAAGTTTTTGTATCACAAAACCGTACCAATGAAGAATTATTTTGATGAGTCCATAATAATAGGACAAGCCTCAAAAAACAATCATCTCGAATTGTTTAAAAGGAAAGTTTTAGTGATCTTTAGTTCAAAAAATTTATTTTCAAGTTTTTGAAAAGTAAATTTTTATTTTCAACAGTGCATGTAATTCAAGAAAAAAAATTAAGCTGATTTGCAAGCCTTCAAGTGAGTTCACGGAAGCATTTGTTTCACCTCACCTTGACAACACAAACCTTCTTCCGCCCTTCCAGAGTGTGGCGTGAGAGCGCCTGAGTTTGAGTCCAAAGACTCTTACATCATCAACGGGATGCGTTCGAGAGTTGGCCAATGGCCATGGGTGGCTTATTTGAAATCAAAGCATAACGGAACTTTCAGCACTTATTGCACTGCTTCTATCGTCAGTCGCCGTTGGATTCTC
This sequence comes from Branchellion lobata, assembly GCA_947562095.1. Lineage (NCBI taxonomy): Eukaryota > Metazoa > Annelida > Clitellata > Hirudinida > Piscicolidae > Branchellion > Branchellion lobata. The sequence continues at coordinate 1,396,587 of OX387255.1, read as the reverse complement.
TCGGCTGCAAGCTGTTTGATGTATCAAAGGGGGGTTATTGGGTTATTAATGTTGCCAATTAAATTATAAAAATAAAAACTTGCGATAGAATTAAAAATGATTTTGTCCAGAAATAATATTTTAACATGACTAAACTCAATTTTTTCAAAGTTATAAAGATTGGAGCAAACGGCACCCCTATAAAGAGCCAAGTTTTTATCAAATTGCAGTTGGAATAGTAGATGTTAACCAACACAGACTTTTACAATGGTTGGACGTTGAAAAAGTAGAGTCATTAAGATACGATAAGAGTAAAAATCTCAATGACATTAGTCTGTTCAAGTTAAAAGAAACCTTAGAGATCAGTGACTCGGTGAGATTCAGACATCAATTTCGTGGATAGCTTATAGCATTCAATCTATTAAAAATGCTGATTGAAGGTCAAACTTCATTATCGCAGGTACGTCCCATCTGCATGGCAGACCGTGATTCGTTTGAAAGAGAAATTTCAACGTACGAGGTGTGCGTAGTCGCTGGATTTGGAGCAATTGGAAAAGTTGGAAGTGAAAGATTAATCAAAGAAAATCATCTTGTTCATGCAAAACTGAAAAAGCTGCGTGACTATGAGTGCAGTTCGAATGAAAAACAGATCTTTTGTGCAGGAACCAAACCATTCCACTTAGGAGCTTCCACGAGCCCTGTTTGTACATGTTGCCTCTCAAGTTCGATTTAATCTTAAAACATATGGTCATAAAAATTCATAATTTGTATGAAAATAAATCAACAAATAAAATTATAGCTAGCAAAACGCAGTTTCAATTTTTTAAACCACTTTTACACCGCGTCACACTCACCCGCTAGGACGATAGTGGAGCTCCATTCATGTGCAGAAAGACAAACGGATTGTGGGTACAAGTGGGTGTGGCAAATTCCAGAAAAAATTTATATCAAGCAGCCCGTTTCACCAAAGTGTCCCACTTCTATTATTTCATCCAAGCAGTCACTGGTAATCATTCACTGTGTTATTTTCAGCTTCTGAACTGTGTGAATAGGCGCTATACAAATGAGTTGATTAGATTAGATTATATTTGATGGATTTGATTCAATAAACATTATAGAATGGTATAAAATTTGAAAATGGCTTTTATTATTGTTCTTGGGCATGGTATTGCAATTTTGAAAATAATTCAACAAAAATTTTGTCTTATTGAAAACTCTATCTTGTTAAATTCAATTTACAATTAAAAAAACATATCTTCTGTCATAATTGTGTAATTTAATGCTTAAAAGGAACCCACTTAAAGTATTAAGTTCATAACGAATTGAAATTCAACATATCCAATTTTCAGCATGCCATGGTTATTTATGCGGTGGTATATGTAAGGATAGGTCAATCCTATGTGACGGCTTCAGAGACTGTCCCTATGGAGAAGACGAAATAAATTGCCGTATGTTTAATTTTTTTATCTTGTTTTTTTCCAAATTTGAACAGATCTCATAAATGAGGTTTACACACCCGCATTTCATAAAACTTCAAACTTATAATTTCAGAGTTATCAATAAACATTTTCCAAACTATTTGCCAGAATGCAAATCTTATGAATATGCTTGTCTGAAGGGACCATGCATCCACCAGGACTGGATCTGTGATGGAACCCGGGACTGTCCTGAGGGAGATGATGAAATGAACAAAAGTTGTAAGTGATCCTGGTTTTGCATTTGTATGCAATACAATACAATACAATACAAAAACGAATATTATTATAGTGGCATTAACCCCGTAGAGTTTCGAGGCCACAATACAATACAATACAATACAATACAATACAAAAACGAATATTATTATAGTGGCATTAACCCCATTAATTGTATTAATTTGGTACTTTTTTAATTTTTATTAATAGTGGCATTAATTTGTATGTGTTATTCGTGGTATTGCTTTGTTAAATAATGAGAAAAATAACTTTACTTGGAACGTTTTGCTATCAATTATTTTTTCAGGTTTTTGCAAGATTGGTTATTTCAAGTGTTCCACAAACAACCGCTGTTTGCATTATACGAAAAAGTGTAATGGTAGATATGATTGTGAAGATGCGTCGGATGAAACAAAATGCTGTGAGATTTCCGTTATTAAAATTTCCCTTTCCAACTTGTACATTTTATAAATTTTCTTTGTCAAATCATTTTTTCTTTTTGATGCAGTATCATTAGAGAATGAATCCGTTAAAATCAATTACAAGGGGAATCCGTATTATTTTCTATGTGCCGACAAATTTGATGAAGTTTTGTTGAATTCTATTTGCCACTACCTCGGTAAAGGGTAAAAAAACTTTTTTGCTAAATTAAAAAATAAAATTTCTGTTAAATTTTTTTTCGGATTTCGTGGTCATAAACTTAATGGAAAACACAACCACAAACAGAAACGTTTTACATTATGGCCTTGGAAAATTAAAATACAAAGAAAAAAGCATTTACATAAATAGTGTTATCAACGACACTTTCATCAAACTCTTCGAAATAGAGTAATGTTCTTTATTTCAATTGAAAGTATTCCTTCTTAAACATTAAAGCTGTAATTTCCTGACAGAACTTGTATAAATGGGCTAAAAATGGAGCTTATCTGCAGTTCTTCAAGTATTTAAACATGAACATTGACTTACAAACTCTCTCTTGAAACACCCAAATTAATTCTATAGCTTGTGGCAAAAGAGTCTTGGAATTTGAAGCAAAAGACGCCTACATCATAAATGGCATTCGTTCGAGAGTTGGTCAGTGGCCATGGATCGCTTATTTGAAAACTGAACATAATCGAAGCTACAGTGGATATTGCACCGCTTCGATCATCGGCTCCCGTTGGATCCTTTCAGCCGCACACTGCCTTAAGTAAAAGAAATGATGATTGCATAATTTGACTTCATATAGTTTCATTTGGGGATTGATTTGAAATCAACTTTGAATTTGTCGTTTTGTTAATTCTTACTTTTAAAGCAATAATGAACCTTTGATTTTTTTTGAGGCTTTTCAATGGAATGTACATCGACAAAGACCCAAAAAATTATGAAATTGCAGTGGGATTAGTAACCTGGAAAGATAAAAAAAATATTAACTGGCTGAAAGTTGAGAAAGTAGTGTCTTTGAAATACAATATAAAAGATTCTCTCAATGACCTCAGTCTTTTCAAGCTGGAAAAAAACTTGGAGTTAAATGAAAACGTAAACATTTTTGATCGTTTTCCTGATTAAACATTATTAAACTAACGTGATTTTCAGAATTACGCTCCTTTTCTACAGGTGAATCTTATTTGTCTACCAGACCGATTTTCATTGCAGCAAAAACTCTCATTTTACCCAAGGTGTGTATCTGCAGGATTTGGAGCGATAAAACTACTTGGATATGGAAAAACACTCAAAGAAAATCACCTCTTTCATGGAAAAATGAAAATTCAGTCCCACGAAGACTGCTATTTGAAAGATTTTCAAAAATTTTGTGCAGGTTCTCTCTTATCAGAACCAGGAATAACCACCGCACCCGTTTGTATCACTTTCCTTAAAGCACATTTCCAAAGTTATAATCAAACCAAAGGGTTAATTGTTTGTCATTTATTTTGGAAGTTTGTCCAAATTGTATAAATAGAAAAAATAAAGTTAGAAAGAGAAAAGTAAAAAGAGACTAAACGCAATTAAAAAAGAAGTCAATTATAAAATCTAATCTGATCAAAGATTTGTATAGCGCTGATTACACATTGTTCAAAAGTGCTCTGCCACTAATTGTGAAATAGAATTTCTTCACTAGATATCATGGGATAGTAATACTGTCTGATTTTTTCCGCAATGGAAGTTTTGATGAACAAACTTAGTAAATAAGATTGGTTAAGTTTAAAATTGTTTTTAAAAATCAATATTTTTCAAAAGATTTAACAAAGGCATTGAAAAACCTAACAAAAAGTAAAACAACAAATCAAAATACATTTTTACCAGGGTGACGATGGTGGTCCACTGATGTGCAGAAAGCACAATGGTTTGTGGGTGCAAGTGGGTGTTGCGAGCATTCAACAGAAACAACACCTCGCAGCTGTTTTCACGAAAATATCTTCCTTTTATGACTTCATTATTTCCTCTATAGGTGATTTATTCCAATATTTAAACAATTATTTTGAATATTCACTTATAATACAATGCCTACTTTAATTAATTAATACGAAATCAATTTAATTATAAAAACCAATTTATTATATATCAGCTTGTAAAGGGTTTTTGTGCAATGGCGTGTGTAAGGGTAAATCTATCAGATGCGATGGCATAAGAGATTGTTCAAGTGGGGAAGACGAAAAAAACTGCCGTGAGTGACTATTCCTTTGCAAGTATCATTTCTTCATACTCTTCTACTGTTTGTCTCGTGTCTGAATTGTCATCGTGGAAATTACTTCATTCTGAGCTGAAAAATCTTCAAATTTGAAATACTGGTTTTTGAAAAATATGAAAAGAGACGTCTTTGTTTTCAGAATGTCAGCCTTACCAATATCGTTGCCAAGATGGACCATGTATTCCTAGAAGCTGGCTGTGTGATGGAACCAAAGACTGTCCCTATGGAGATGATGAAAGAAACAAAATGTGTGGTAGGTAATAAAAAGAGGTGAAATTGTGACATTTGAAAGTAGGAAAATGCTTCATAATGAAAATGGAAAACTCAATCCTTTGGAAATATTCAACAACGGAAACAATACTCTTCCAGCGTATTGCAGACACAACGAGTTTAAGTGTTTTTTGAAAAACCGATGTGTGCCAAAATCAGTGAGGTGTGACGGAAAGTATGACTGCCAAGATGAGTCAGATGAGGCAAACTGTTGTAAGACTGTTCATAGTTTTATTATTTTTTTAAATATTTGTAGTTTCATGTTTTTTTCAACAACATAATTTCATCTCTTCGATTGATTAATCGAATTATGAATTATTCCATTGCAGTAACCACAGAATATGATCTAGTCAGAGTCACTTACAAAGGCAAGAAAGGGTATTTCATGTGTGCTGACGATGTCACCAATGAGCTGCTCAATTCTGTTTGCCGCTACCTCGGAAGAGGGTGAGTAAGCTGCAGTTTGAGCTTGATCCATCTTATCACCTTTTGAAAATTCAACTATTCAATAGTTTCATGAACTTCAGCTCATATCAGCTTTAAAGTTGAATCTTATTATCAATTTTTCTGAGATTTTTTCAAATTTCAAATAAACTTAAACTTAATCAACAACAAAAAAATAAACAGAAAAAAGAATTTTTTTGAAATCGAAACCCTGTTCAATTCAGAGAAGAGTAAACTAGTACAAAACATACTTAATGACAGTTTGGTTAAAACTGCCGATAGAATGTTACTTTTTTTCATTTTTATACTAAATTATTTTGAATGTGAAATTCAATAACATCTTTTAACGACAGACCTTGCAGACAGTTCAAAGGTATAAAGCTGATTTGCACTTCTCCAGGTGTTACATTAACTAAGTTTCACTTCACAAACATATTTCAAATTGCTTTTTCATTACCATCCTGATTAGAATGCGGCAAAAGAGCACATAAAATGGAAAAAAAAGACCCTTACATCATCAACGGAGCTCGTTCGAGAAGTGGCCAATGGCCATGGGTGGCCTATTTGAAGACGAAATTGAATCGGACTCATAGTAAATATTGCACTGCTACCCTCATCAGTCCATCCTGGATTCTTTCATCTGCACATTGCTTGAAGTATTAGGACGTTATGTGTCTGTGGTGTGTTCTGATGAAGGCTTGGAATACCTGAGCATATTAAACAATACAATACAATACAATACAAAAACGAATATTATTATAGTGGCATTAACCCCGTAGAGTTTCGAGGCCACTTAAAACTTTAAACTTGCATAATAATTTTATTTGAAAAATATAATACTACATTTCTTCTCTTCATTCCTTCAAGGTACACCACTGAGGCTTTTCTGAATCCTGATAGAGAATCAAACACGTATCAAGTGGCATTGGGCGTGGTGGACGTGGACGAGAAGAAAAAGCTCAAGTGGCTGGACATTGAAAATGTGGTGTCTTTGGAGTATCAGAAAAATACTCTTCTCAATGATCTCGGTCTTTTCAAATTAAAGAAAAAACCTGCACTCAATGACTTTGTAAGACGTCAATACAAAACAATAAAACACAGAATATTCGCATAGAGGCAGTTGCTCCAAAATATCTCGATGCTGTTGATAATAATGTGTTAGACTAAAGGCAATGAAACCTTTTGAAATGAAGTTCATTCGATATTTTTGTAGATTCAACCCATCTGTTTGGCGGAAAAGAACGTATTTGAAAAAGAAAGTCAAATGTACGAAGTGTGTGTGACCGCTGGATTTGGCTCGATCAGAGTACTTTTTAATGGTACAAGAATTAACGAACATCACCTGGTTCACGGAAAAATGAAATGGTGGCATAAAGAAAAATGCAAATTTAATGAAAAGCAACATCTCTGTGCAGGCTCAGTTCCGACCAGGCTGGGACCAACTACAGGCCTTGTTTGTTCAACTAATCATGAAAGAATTTTAGTCCATGATTTTTTTTAATAATGAAAAGAAAATTAAAACTGAAATTTATGTTTGTAAAGTTGAATACAACCACGTTTTATCTAACACTTATAAAAATCAAATATTTTCAATTGTAATTTAAGCATTGAAACGACTTTTTCAAATGTCAAGTGAACCCAGGCTGGTTGATCTCGTATTGAATTACCCAGGACGATAGTGGTGCTCCTTTGATGTGCAAAAAGCACAACGGTTTGTGGGTGCAAGTGGGTGTGGCATGTCACAAAAGATCTCTTTCCGAAGGATCCGTCTTCACCAGAATATCCTACCACGATGACTTCATTCACTCTGTCATTGGTGATGTTTTTGAAATATTTTTCTTTGAACGCTTCTATTTTTTAAGCGTTTTTTTTTGAATGCAAGGTAAAATATTTGTTGAGTGGTAATTTTTCTGCTTAAAAAATTCTTCTTTGGATTTTCAAACTTCACAAATATTATAAATAAAATTTATGCTTAATTTTTCTAAAAATAACTATAGTTTAGCTTTCAAATGGGTTTCAGTACCACAAAAACATTCATAAAAATATGTTTGCATCACAGCTTGCAAAGGCTTTTTTTGCAATGGACTGTGTAGGAACGTGTCTGTTAGATGCAATGGCCTTAGAGACTGTCTTCATGGAGAAGATGAAAAAGGATGCCGTATGTTGATTTTTTTTAATTTTCAATGATTTACATTCAATTTTTCATACTTTTAATTGATTTGAGAAAAATTTGAAAATTTTTCGAATTCTATCTATTTAATATATATAAATATATTAAAAAAAAACATTCATGAAGCGTTCTTTTCTTTGAAATTCACATTTAAATTTGAAATTTATATTTTTAATTCTAAAATAAGTGGTCAAACTAACTTTTTAAAAACATTTGACCTCATTGATGTCAAAGTTAGGACTCCTATTGACTTGTTAATTTAAGTATGCTATAACGTGGTTTTCACACTAACTTGACTTCATGCCTCAAAATCGAAATTATTTTAAATTAATTCACACTCAAAATATTTTTTTCACATAGAAATTAAAATAACTGATTGATTAAAGCCAGGGTTTTTGTTTTTCAAAATTTTCTTTTACATAAAACAAAGCGACAGAACAACTTTAAACTTACCTTTAAAAACAGCATGTTACATTTGTTAACTTTGTTAATTTTTCAAAGAATGCAAAACTGAGCAACACAACTGTCTTAACGGACCATGCATCCACAAAGACTGGGTATGTGATGGGACCAGGGATTGCCCCCATGGAGACGATGAAACAAACGCAAGATGTGGTAGGTTGACTGTTTTGTTGGAAATATGAGCTTTTGATGATGTTCGATTATAAATCAAACTATGGAGTTTATTTCGATATTAATGAAATGAGTGGATGAGATCTAATGACTATTGAATATCCCAGTTACATGCAGACCTGGTCAGTTCAAATGTTACAAGAGGAACCGCTGTGTGGAAAAAAGATATCAATGTGATGGAAAGTTTGATTGTGAAGATGGGTCTGACGAAGCCACCTGCAGTGAGTGTTACTTTGATCAACACTTTTTTACTAGAATATGAATCGTGAGTTTTATTAAATTTTCTTCAATAAAAGTTGTCTGTGGTTGCATGGTAGAATCGTTTTAATTAGTTTTCGTTTAATGCAGTATCCACAGAAAATGATTTTCTCAAGTTGACTTACAAAGGCCGGGGAGGATATTTTTTGTGTGCTGACAAATTCAATAAAGAGGCACTTGGTTCCTTATGCCCCTACCTCGGAAGAGGGTTTGGTTCTGTTTTAATCAAGTTAAATATTTTATTTGAGGTTTGTTTATGATTTTAAGTTTTATAGTTTCGAAAATATGAATTCAAAACACGCTACGAATCAAGATAAACAAAATAACAACGGACAGGAAGATGGCCTCTTTTGAAGTAGCAGATTTAAAAGTTAACGAAAACACTATCAAACTGTATCCATCTCCCATAGAAACCAACGTCATATATTTCTCTCACGAGCAGTAAACCTTTTCCTTTCCCCGAAGAGCTCATTTCTAAGAAATAAATTTATTTTTTCAGTCAAAAATGCGCAACGATGAAGAAGATAAAGCTGGTTTGCGAACCTCCAGGTGTTTTTCTGTAATCATTCATCAGAATGTACGGTTCCCTTGAACAATTTTTTCTTCTTTTTCAGAATGCGGCAAAAGAGGAGCTGCATTTGAATTCAAAGGAGCTTACATACTAAACGGAATTCGATCCAAACTCGGACAATGGCCATGGCTGGCATATCTGAAAACGAAAATCACAGAAACTCGAGTTATCTCTTGCCTTGCTTCGATCATCGGTCGCCGTTGGATTCTCACAGCGGCACGTTGTCTGAAGTACTCAAGAATGATGCATTTTGGTTTTTTTCGTTTTGAAGTTCATTCATTTTTCACGGACCTAGGCCATTTTTTTCTTTCAAACAATACTTCAGCAATTCCAACCCCTTGCATCCTCCTGTGTAACACTGCATTTCAAGGTATCAAGACAGAGACTGTAGGATTCCTAATAAAGACGCAAACACTTATAAAGTGGCAGTGGGAACGGTGAATTTTATAGGCAAAAAAGACCTCAAGTTTCTTGACGTTGAGGATGTTGCGACTTTTGAATACCATCAAAAACTCGGCCTCAATGACATTGCTGTACTTGAACTAAAAGATGATCTGGAATTCAGCGAAACGGTGAAAATCTTGTAACGAAATTTTGATGTTTTCATCAACGATCGAAATAGAAATGTCAGTTTATCTTAAGTTTTTCGCTACAGGTGCAACCCATCTGTTTAGCTGAAGACAAAATCTTTGAAAAGGAAGCTTCGACTTACGAAGTTTGTGTAGCCGCTGGAATTGGAGCTACTCAAGTTTTAAAAAACAAAAAAATTGTCACTGAGTATTATCTTGCTCATGGGAAAATGAACTTGCAGTTGGGAAAGAATTGTAAATTGTATCCAACTCTGCAAGTTTGTGCGGGTTTCCCTGATTCTCGTCTAGTAGCAAGCACGGGCATAGTTTGTTTATTAGTATTTTCAATTTTTCAGTTTTTTTATAATTTTTTTTTCAAATAATTGAGTTTATTATTTAAAGAATATGCGGTTAAAATCTCGAGTTAGATACGTTATACTTCGATATTTATCTACACCACGTTTCACCACACCAGGGTGATGAGGGTGGTCCACTGATGTGCAGAAGGCCGAACGGTTTATGGGTTCAAGTTGGTGTGACAAATCTCAAATATGATACAAATGACGGTGCTGGTTTCGCCAAAGTTTCTTATTTTCAAAAACAGATCAAGGTTATCAGTGGTAAGATTTGTCAAAATTTTACTCTTTTCAACGTTGCCAGTCTCTTTCTGAGTTTGATTTTTTTTTAAATCTGCAAAAAAAAGTCAAAATAAAACTGTTAGCCATTTGAAATACGCCAAGTTTTTTGTACCCATACATGTGGCATTATAAAGGTTCATTATGCAAATCCTCCATTTGTTATGTTCGTAAATCTTGTTTTTTTTTATTCATAGTTTCACCAATCTGTGTCAACGTAAATTCATTTTCCAGCCCTAACTCACAGGTTGCAATGGGTTTTTCTGCGATGAACAGTGCAAGCATAAATCTGTCAAATGTGATGGAATCAGAGACTGTATAAAAGGAGAAGACGAAATAAACTGCGGTATAACTCGTTTATTCATAAAGTATAAACTTCAAAGTTATTATTTATTCATTGGCTAAAATGGGGCTAGTATTTTAGGGAATCAATTTAGTAGCGGAAAAAAGGCAGACAGTCCTAAATATCAAATGCTCGGCTGTGCGCAAGCTTGAACGACAGTTTTATCCCCTTTGTTCTTCACTGTATTCTTGAATTTTCATTAATTAATCAACTTTTAAATTTATAACATTGGTACTGAAACTTTCGACTGATCCTGAAGTTATAGTCTGAAATAACTTGGAGCCTCCCAGTTCTAAGCTAATCTAGTATGGCTACAACCTTTGTTGAATAGTTAATGATTTAATAGTAAAAAACATGATTCTGGAACCTTTCTACAGAATGCACGTTTGATCAATACAACTGTGAATGGGGACCTTGCATCTCTAAGGATTGGCTTTGTGATGGAATTGGGGACTGTCCTCATGGAGATGATGAAAAACACAAAAGTTGTGGTAGGTGAAAGTTAAGAAGTGTGGCAACCTAGCTATTGATGTTGTTGAAAGCAAAAACTTGAGAATGGACTTTATAAAATGTTTTGGTATAAATCAAAATTCTTTTTTTAGTTGTTTGCAAGCCTCATGAGTTCAAATGCTACAAAGATAACCGCTGTGTGTGGAAAAGAAAAAAATGCGACAATATCTATGATTGTGATGATAAGTCGGATGAAAGCAACTGCTGTGAGATCAATTAGTGAACATTTTTTTGTATTTTCACTTGCTTTTTCACTCGTTTTACAGAATAATTCATCTATTGTTTTTTTTAATTTGTGACGACTTTTCTATTAACTGTGTTCAATAATGGCTTTTTTTTTCTTCCCAACTAAATAATTTTTTTCACGCAGTGTATTCCAAAGACAGTGTTGTTTTCATCTATTACCAAAATAATGATGATTACTACTTGTGTGTTGACAACTACAATGATGCTGTTCTCAACTTCTTGTGTGACGAGCTTGGAATGGGGTGAGTCAATGATTATTTATTTTTTGTATAATCCATTTATTTTATGTTTAAATAAAACAAGTAGTCATAATTTAATTTCATCAAAGTTAAAAGAGCAACTAGATGAAGTAAATTGAGTTGATGATAACATTCAATGTGAAATACGGTTCTTAAACTGAATCAACATCGTGTTTTCAAAATAATGAATTAGTTGAAAATGTTTTAATTTTGTGATTAAACAAAAAAAATGCAATAAAATTGACAAATCTGACAGAAAAATGTTGTTTCAAAAATCCGATCCAATGTCATATCGCGACTACAGTCTCACAATTCGTAAATTTTCTACCAGCAAGAGTATCATTGATCTATTTATAAAAAGGTGAACTCTTAAACTTTCAAAATAATTTAAAAATAAAATCCTTCAATCATTGAAAAAATTATTCACAGACCTTGCCGTAGAAAAAAGAAGATGATATTGTATTGCGAACCTGCAGGTGTTCTGAGCTTACTTCTTTTTTCAATCAACACTTCTCACGACCATCCGATCCTCCTCTTCAGACTGCGGCAAAAGGATGTCCGAATTTGAATCCAAAGACGCATACATCATCAACGGAGCTCGTTCTAGAGTAGGCCAATGGCCATGGGTGGCCTATATAAGAATCGCTGTGAACAAGACTCACTATAGCTATTGCACTGGTTCGATCATCAGTGAAGATTGGATTTTATCATCTGCAAAATGTCTGAGGTATCGAAAGATTTTGAGTATATTGTCCTTCTGTGCTTTTTCGAGAAATGGTTTGTGGTTTTGGTTGAATTTTTTCGAACTATCAATTGCTTCATAACTCAAGGTTCAAAGAAAAATCTGATAGACATCCTGATTACAGTGCGTATCATTATAAGGTTGCAGTCGGTGTGGTGGATGTTAGTGCAAAAGTCAATTTAACATGGCTGGATGTTGAACGGGTCGTTGTGAGGAACCCACTAATTTATCAGGCCAATAGAATCAGTCTTTTCAAAATAAGGAAGGGTTTGCCTCTAAGTAGAAAAGTGAGACCTGTCAATTCAATGGCAAATTTGTGCACCATAACCTCAATGGTTATGATTAAATTATAATTATAATGATTGAACATTTTCACAGGTAGATATTATCTGCATGGCAGATAGTAATTCGTTTGATAGGAATGTTGCCTCTTACGAAGTATGTGTTTCCGCTGGATTTGGAGCAATTAGAACTTTCAAAAACAACACACGAGTTATGGAGGAACACCTTGTTCACGGAAAAATGAAACTGATTCCTAAAGAACGTTGTAAAAGGACTCATGGAATGCAAATCTGCGCAGGCTCTTCTTCATCACCTCCAGGAACAACTATCGACTATGTTTGTATATAGTAACACACACACACACACACACACACACACACACACACACACACACACACACACACACACACACACACACACACACACACACACACACACACACACACACACACACACACACACACACACACACACACACACACACACACACACACACACACACACACACACACACACACACACACACACACACACACACACGCGCGCGCACACACACACACACACACACACACACACACACACACACACACACACACACACACACACACACACACACACACACACACACACAAACACACACACACACACACACACACAGAATCAAAATCTGATTGATGAAAATTTCCAAAGTTCAAAAAAGAAAAAAAACATCAAAGGTCTTCTCTTCCAAACAAATATAAAAACACACCATTCATTTCAACAGAGCGATCTCGGCAGTCCTCTGATGTGCAGAAAAGCAAACCATATATGGGTTCAAGTAGGAGTGGCGAACATGGAAAAACACCAAAATGATCCTTTGTACGCCAAAGTACCCGGCCATCACGGCTACATCCGCTCTGTTATTGGTGAACGACTCGTTTGTGCTTCAAAATTGTTCATCTCCCCAAAACATCGATTGTTTTTGATTGATTTTCGTTCGAATTTTTCGAGATGATTTTTAAAATTTTGTTTATTTTTTATAGTCATCACCGGATCAGATCTAATGAAGGCCGAAAATTTTTACAAAACATTTGTTAACATACTTTTGAAAATATCTCATGTTATTTCAAGTATCTCTCAATAATTTCTATATAAATTTTACATCTATAGAAACCTCCAATGATCCAGTGGTCAATTCACAGAATGCAAGGGGTTTTTTTGTCATGGCAAATGTATGGACCTCTCAGTTAGATGCAACCAGATACATGACTGTTTTTATAAAGAAGACGAAGCGGACTGTATTTTGAAATCACAAAAAGGTTTTTTTTTGTTATTTCTACTCGTTCGAAAGCTTCAACTTATGAAATCTCATATTATAAAATTATTTCACACGATTCTGTTTGCTTGTTTGTTTTTGAAATGAAAGTATATTGGGTTCACCCAGTTTGGAGTTTTTCACTGCTTTGCTTTATAGCCCTTCAGAAACTATATTTTTATATTCTTATAATCTATAAATAATATTTTTCAAAAAAAATTCATATCAATGTGAGTTTTTTTGATTGCGTGGTTCTTGTGCCTCCACGACCACATGAACAATCTCGCCTACGCTTGTGGACGAGCCATACTAGGAGAGGTAGATGCTGATGAAGCACAGCAAATTCACTTCGGGGCTACATCGTGGAAGTTTTGGAGAAAAATTAAAGCTACGTCAAAGTGAATCTTTTTTTCTGATTTGAAGTTTTATTTTTAATGGTCCCATTTTGACCTATTTTCAAACAGAGTCGACAGTTTTTTGTTTTTGAAACACCAAAACAACACGGACATGGGGTTTACTTTCATTAATAAACTTAATTTGTTCATGTTGTTGTTTTTAAGCTCATTTTTCACATCAGAAAAGCTTCTCGAAAAGCAAACTTCAATTTATTTAAAAGTTCAATTTCTGTGTTTCACATTTTTCAAATGGATATTCAGCAAGCTACATTGTTTTTGTGGAAAGTTTATGCTTTAATCGCCGACAAAATATCAATTGTGAATAAAAAAAACCTTTTGAAATATAAAAAACGACAAAGTAACAGACGCCGTCCCAGTGTAGCTGATTTAGTTCAGCCTTTGGTGCATGGTTTCGAATCCAAGCGTTTCACGGTTGCCACGTAGTGCTCAAAGGTATGAGAACCACTTTTAATAACCTCCCAAAGCTTTACCATCTGTCATTTCGTTTCACACATTGTATGCAACCAGACTATTTGTTCAGTTCAAAAGTATATGAGTTGAGTTCCAATAAATTTGAATGGCGCTACAACAGTTGGAGGCGGTTGGGTGACGTTTGGAAAAACATCCAGTCAAAAATGTTACTGCCAAAACTTCGAATGATTTCTAAAAAATTCCAAAAGGATTCCAAGAAGAGGCTTCCAAAAAAGAAGTAGAAAACCTATCGCTGGAACAATTAATTTTAGCCAAAAATAGAATTAATCTCATTAAGTTTTGTTTTAAATAAATTTCAAATATATTATGAACATATAAAAGCAACATATAAGCCACCCATGGCCAATGGCCATGGGTGGCTTATTTGAGAAAAGGATTTTCATCTTTTTCCCACCCCTTCAGATTGTGGCGTAAGAGCGCCTGTATTTGAGTCCAAAGACTCTTACATCATCAACGGAAAGCGCTCTAAAGTTGGTCAATGGCCATGGGTGGCCTATTTGAGAATAGGATTTAGAAAAACCAAATATCGGTATTGCACTGCTTCGATCATCAGTCCCCGTTGGATCCTCTCATCTGCACGTTGTCTCATGTATGAGGGTAGTGAACCATAATTGGTTCTTTTAGAACTTTCGTGCTTGTTTTAGCTGCTTTTGCGTAACTTGAAATTCGTGTTTTTTTATTAAAAACAATTTTTCTTGAGTCAACATGAATTGTATGAAGGTACAAAGACAAGAATTCCAAACGTCTTGTCGACACTTTTACTGATTATAAAGTATCAGTGGCAATTGTAGATAGAAAAGGAACTTTCAAATAATTCAAAGTTATATCAAGAATGAAGTTGACAAAGACCCAAGCAACTACAAAGTGGTCGTGGGTAAAGTGGATGTTACGAAGAAGGAAAGTTTCAAGTGGCTGGCTGTTAAAAGCATATTCTCAATGAATGACTTCAGTTTTTTTTGAATTAGAAAAACCAATGGAAATCATTGAATCGGTGAAATAATTGTTATAAAAATTATAACCTAATCAAAGCATTCGTAGAGCCCCTACAAACTCTGTTCAAATAAGAAAAAATAATAAAGAAATAAAACGTTATTCACAGCATGGATCCAATTCCCAATCCGCAGGTGAAACCCATCTGTGTACTTGACATGAGTTCACTTGGAAAAGAAATCTCAGCTTACGAAGTGTGTGTAGCCTCTGGATTTGGAGAAATACAAAATGTTGGCAACAATGAAAACTCAGAAGATTTTCCTAAAAAAATGAAATGTTTGTCTCAATACACTTGCAAACTGAGCAAGAAAATTCATATCTGTGCAAGTTTTTATCATACTCAATTGAGAACACCAGTTACCATGAAAAGAATAAATTTTATAGAATTTTTCATGACATGAAAATGGCCTTTACAAAAGAGTTAATCTCGAGCCACGAAAGTATTTTTGAATGTGTTTTGCAAACTCATCATAATCACAGAGTGACAATAGCAGTCCACTGATGTGCAAAAAATATAATGGATTGTGGGAGCAATTCGGTGTGGCAAGTATGAAAGAAAATGGATTGTATACTCCTTCGTTTGCCAAGTTGTCTCCTCACCATGAAATCTTTCGCTCCGTCATCGGTAATGATTTGTCTGCATTGAATGTCGCTTATTTTTTTAAAGTTTGAAGAGCATTTTTCAAAAATTTCAAAGTTACCTGCTTTTGAAGTCTGATAACCTAGTTTGCAAATTGTGATTCGTTTGAATTTGATTTCATCAAAGTAACATCCCTAAAAAGTTTGGTAAATTATTTGTTTTTACTTTATTATCTCTAACTCCGAATAAAAGATACGTACATCCCCAAACTGAAACTAAAATAAATCTTTTATTTTATCAATAGTTTTATCAACTGGGAACGTTCCGAATTGAAAACTAAAAAAATAGACTTTAGCTCCCCAATGAGTCGAAAATTAGTTTATCTCTTCTTATTTGTTTCTTGCATGAAATTAGTTGTTTGTGCACTCGCGGAAAGAACAGTTTCACAGATCGGCAATCCTATGATCGACTTGGATTTGTGTGGCAGGAAGGGAATCAGGTCAAACGTGTGTGATCCCGATGGCTTGGTCACTGTGGAGCAAGGTTGCCACTCCTTCACTCCCTCTCTTCATTTTGTCATTCTTGTAATAAGAATTATAAAAAAAACTTATTATAAAAACTGATAAATATGAAAATAAAAAAAACTATTATGATAACATTTTATAATAAAACTAAAATGAATAAAAATAGTAATGACAATTCAATTAGTGGGTTACCAAATTCCCACCCACTAAATCACACCAGCTTTCAAAATAGATGAGTTGATCAAAACAGTCTACAATGACACTACTTGTCCTTGCTCCTCTGCTCTCTGCAAGGTCTCATCATCATCACCACTGCCATGATCATCATCAATAACATCATCATCATCATTATCACCATCACATGTAGGCAGAGTCAAGGATGGGTGGGGTGGTTGTGGGTGTGGCTCTGATCCAAGGTATGAATCTGTCAATCAACATCCAGAGCATCAAGTATGAAAGGTACCTACCAGCAAGTCCACTTTTAAAGCACTGAATACTTTTGAAACAAAAATTCTTCTTCAATCTGAAATTCATTCTATAAATAATGATGTCTTGCAGTTATTTATATCTCACATGTTATGTCTCATTTGTATCATGTAAGGTATATCTTCCATAGTTATGTATATCTTGCAAAAGTATTCATATATTGCATGATTGTTTATATAATTTCTACAACCAATACCACTCAGCAATTCTGAAGACAGATACCGATTGGCTGTGTTGAACGAGGGTCGAGTGTATGCAGGCACGCTATTGGCTGAGTGGAAGATGGGAATCTGTCATGAAGACCTTCTCATCTTCTACGCCAGAGACAACAATGTGGTGGGTGGAGTTTGGAGGGGGTGGGTGGAGTTTAGGAATGATGGGTGGAGTTTGGAGGGGGTGGGGCGAGCTTTGAAGAAGGTGAGTGGGATTTGAGGGTGTAGGTGTAACTTAGAGGTATGTGGATGAAGTAAAGAAACACTCTTTCCAGCTGTATGTTGCAAGCAACAAGAAGGTGCCTCTGTCAGACCACTTCATCTCTTCAGTGCTACGACAATCCGTCTTTCACCTCGTGCCTCCTCTTGACAAGAACCTGGCTGACACACTCAAGTCTATCATCTCCCACTTCAAGTCTCTATGGTGTGGTGTGATATGGTGTGGTGTAGTGTGGTGTGGTGTGGTGTGGTGTGGTGTGGTGTGGTGTGTTGTGGTGTAGTGTGGTGTGGTGTGGTGGGATATGGTGTGGTGTAGTGTGGTGTGGTGTGGTGTGGTGTGGTGTGGTGTGATATGGTGTGGTGTAGTGTGGTGTGGTGTGGTGTGGTGTGGTGTGGTGTGGTGTGGTGTAGTGTGGTGTGGTGCGGTATGGTGTGTTGTGGTGTGGTGTGGTGTGGTGTGGCCATGAAACTAATAGTGGCTTGTTTGAGATGTGGTGGTTTTTTTAACCCTATCACTACTACCTTAGTATTTCCTTTTGACACCTCATCAACCATCATCATGGTCATCACCGCCACCAGAGTGCGTCTTTTGAAGAGCAGAGCAGCTGATCAGAAGAGCAGATACTCCGAAGAAGATAACACTATCCACTCCCTCGACCACTACCACAACTACTGACAACTTCTCCCACAACTACTGATAACTCTTCCCACAACTACTGACAACTCCTTCCACAAGTACTGACAACTCCTCCCACAACTACTGACAACTCCTTCCACAACTACTGACAACTCCTCCCACAACTACTGACAACTCCTCTTACAACTACTGACAACTCCTCCCACAATCACCAAGTTTTATCTTTTTCATTTGTTTTTCCACCTTCTAGTCTCATGATCTCGCCATTTTACTCCAAAGCATTTTCAAGTGCATTTCAAAGCATAGCTTCTTCCTCTTCTTCATCCTCCCTCCACCCTCCCTCCTTCAACTCATCACACACACGTGCGAAGCTCTCGTGCCTCTACATTTTCGAGTGCCTTGTTTTTTCTTCATCCTATGATCAACTTTTTTTAAAATTATTTTTTTCTTTCTCTCACATCCGATCATTCTTCATGTTTTTGTTTTCACGCCATTTCACTTTTCTAAATGTTCCTCTTCTGTTCCAAGTTTTTCGTCTTTTTTTTGACATTTCTTCTCCATTGTTTAGTTTTCAACCTCAGAAATGATGCTTTTATTGCTTTAATGACAAATTTTTTTTTTTTTTTCTTTTTTTTTTTCTTTTTTTTTCCTTCCCTTTCTACTTTTTTTCCTTTTTCCTCCAGCTCTATCTCAACTTTCTCTTCGAACATATGTATAATGAATGAAAATATAAACATTATAAATATATTTTGTTTTTTGCTTTGATGTCAGTTCAAGAAATCAAAATCTCGTTTCAATTTTTAAAAAACGTTTAAAATAACTTCAAATAAAGGAAAGTGAAAGAAGAGAAGAAACACAAGGCAGTGGAAGTTGTAAAAAGTGCCAGGGCGGTGACGTGTGTGCTCGTTGTGCCTACGTGTTCTTGTCTGCCTTGTAAACTCTAATATCTCATTCTCTTAATTGCCTTTCCTCATTTAAATCTTCGCTGAAAAGGTTTTCAGTTCCACTTCCGCTAGGATTTTATAGCTATAATGTCGCTCAGCTTTCGTGAATGGCCACTTTATGAAGTTTATGAACGAGCTTTTCATGAAAAAAAAATTAATGCTGAAGTTGCTACGATTATTATCTCTCATCTCTTTTTTTTCTCCTCCTCCTCCTCCTCCTCCTTTTTCTCCTCCTCTTCCTCCTCCTCCTCCTCTTCCTCCTTCTTCTCCTCCTCCTCTTCCTCCTCCTCCTCCTCCTCTTCCTCCTTCTCCTCCATCGCCAAGGATCACTTATAAATTCAAATCAAAAAGTCCCTTATCGTTATCCGATTTATTTTAGAACAACGTGTCTGGAAATTTGAAAAAAAAGACATCTTTTATTTTAGATAATTCAAATATAATATTTTTATTGTCCGTTATTTTCAGTAGCATTTTGTTCACTCATCTAACAAAATCTTCACTTCCGTTTTTCTCACCACTTTCATCTATCAATATCACCACCATCATCATCACCACCATCATCATCACCACCACCATCATCATCACCACCATCATCATCACCACCATCATCATCACCACCATCATCATCACCACCATCATCATCACCACCATCATCATCACCACCATCATCATCACCACCACCATCATCATCACCACCATTATCATCACCACCATCATCATCATCACCATCATCAACATCCATCATCATCACATCCATCATCATCACATCCATCATCCTCACATCCATCATCATCACATCCATCATCATCACATCCATCATCATCACATCCATCGTCATCACATGCACAGACCTCCACTTCACGCACACAGGTTGTGGATGGCACACTTGAGGACACTGAGGTTGGAAACGGCTCGTCCGCAATGCCTCTCCATGCACACCCTGTACAAGTCGTTGTACCCCTTCTTCGCCTTCCCTTCATCTTCCTCTTCTTCCTCTTCTTCCTCTATCTTGTTGTTGTAGCCTTTTTTCGACACACTCCTCTCTTTTTGCAACCATGGCAACCATCCTCCCTCTTGCTGCTGGTGTTGTTCTTGTAGCTGCTGGTAGAATTGCTGTTGCAGATGTTTTTGTTGTTGCTGGTGTTGACGTTGCAGCTTTTTAAGCTGTTTTACACGCTGCTGAATTGCTTTAATTTTTTTATTTTTTGCATTTTTGGTATTTTCGTTTCCTTCTTGATGCCATTTTTCAAACCATGCAGCCACGTCGCCATTTGGAGCCTTTTCTCTCGTTAGATCCTTATCCGCTTTTTCCTCTTCGTCCTCTGGAACACCTCTCTTTCCGTTGAAGTCAATCACCTCGGAACACTTGTTTCTGTTACATAACATTAACAACATCAAAACTCGCACGTGCACAAGCGGGCTCAAACAAACATACATACACACACACACACACACACACACACACACACACACACACACACACACACACACACACACACACACACACACACACACACACACACACACACACACACACACACACACACACACACACACACACACACACACACACACACACACACACACACACACACACACACACACACACACACACACACACACACACACACACCACAAACACACACACACAAACACACACACACACAAACACTCGTCATTAACAACAACACCTGATGCAGGCCATCCTGTCCGGGGCGTTCAGACATTTGGTCGTGATGCACATTTGACTCATGTCAGCCTGTCTGGATTCTTCTTGTCTAGCTTCATCTTGTCTAGACTCATCTTGTCTAGACTCATCTTTTCTATATTCATTTTGCCTAGACTCATCTTGTCTAGACGCATCTTGTCTAGACTCTGCTTGTCTAGACTCATCTTGTCTAGACTCATTTTGTCTAGACGCATCTTGTCTTGTCTCTTCCTGGTTAGACAAATCTTGTCTAAACTCTTCTTGTCTGGACTGTCTCCATCTTGGGTGGTAGCTCCTAGACAATCCGTCTGAGGGGAGAAGTGAGGATTTGAATTGAAATTTTTTTAAACGGTTAGAAACAAAGAGTTGATTAAACACATAACACTCTGTTAATTGAATTGTGAATTGACTATTGATTGGTTTGAAAGCTTCTTAACTAATCGCTTGATTCGCCACCTATTCAATTTATAACGTCTGATTGATGGATTGATTGAAGTGAATTATTTAATGAGTGTAAATTCCATCGATTGTTTTTCGGTTAATTGATTGGTTGAACGGGTGATTGGTTGATTGAGCCAAAAAAACCAACATGAGTAGCTGAAGAGGAAGAGGACGAGGAAAAAGAAAAATGTCTTCATTTTTTATTAATTTCAATTATATTTATTTAATTTCAATTAAAAATTAACCCTTAATTATCTTTTCCGTCATGAGGTGATGAACAACGTTGTGGAGGTGATGGACAAAACCAAAAACTGAATTTACAAACCGCAGCCTCTTCCTTATATACACACTCATCCTCTTTTTTCACTTTTTTTCTCCTCCTACATCTTTGCTTTCATTTCATTTTTTTTATCACTTTCTTTTTTTCTTTTTTTTTTCATCTCACTGCATGCTCCACCCCACCTCCATACACTTTTCCTAGCATCAGTAATTTATAACATAATCTCTGTATTTGTATATAACATTCCATCTGTTTGAATCCTTCATCAAAAATCCATTTGGAGACATTCCGAAAACGTCTGATGCGAAATATACAGTGTGAAACTCAAACTGATGCATATATTTTTTAAAAGGGGGAATTAACATTCTCAAAGTCTTTGTAATTAATTAATTAGTAATTAATTATTGGTTTCAAATTATCAGAGATTTTTTACATGATTATTGAATAATCAATGTCTAATTGGTCTAATCAAAACATTTGTATAGCGTGAACCACATAACGTTTGAATGAATGAATGAATGAATGAATAAATGAATGAATGAATCATGAATGAAGAATGCATAAAAATATATGAGTGAGCAAAAATAAATGAATGGAGTGATGAATGATTGAATAAATTAACGCAAAACGTCAAAATAAAGAAATAATGGAATTTTTTGTATGAATGAATGACTGATGAATGAATGAAGGTGGCATGATGGATGATGGGTGGAGGGAAATTATTTATGTTCATGAATAGCTCGGTATTAAAAGAAGTTGCTCATAACGAAGAAAATGTCAAAAAAAACTCTTGAAAGCGCAACCATCATATTTGATTAAGTGCAAAAAAACTTGAATAAATTAAATTTTTTTATTAAAAAAGATTTTCACTATTTATTTCTTGATAAATTTGAAAGTAAGGATGAAAGAATCAGAGGAATTTGTGGGGAAAAAGAAGAAGTGTTCTACAAATCCCGGCATTGTTCTTTAAACTCTTCTGCGGCTTAACAGTTGTTTCTAGTGCAGCTTCGTTCGAAGTTTACGACTATTGTATTTAACGGTGTGGAGCAATTAAAAAACTTAAAATAAGATAGGAAATTATTCTTATGTCATATTTTCACAAAAAAAAAGTCGAATAGAATGAAATTAAAATTATTTGCGAAGTTTTTTGAGAGTTTCTGGCTGCGCGGAAGCTTGCTAGCCGTTGTGGTCAGTTACTTTTAGTTACTTTCTTTAAACTGTTTTTATTAACTTTTTTCAAATTTCAAATTCAAAGTTTTAGTTATAAAAAAACCTAATTTTTCTGAGAGTATTAGTTTTTGCAAAACGATACAAATACGAATATTATTATAGGGGCATTAAGTCCGTAGAGTTTCGAAGCCACTAAAAGGATGAACTAACAAGTTTTTTTTTTACGTGTAGGCTAATTTTTTAATTTAAAGTTATGAAATTAGATTTTGGAAATTTATAAATTTAGAAACTGATTATTTTTTAAGTTTTGAAAAATTCAAAGGTTTTTTCAGTCCCTCGCTGGTTTCTCCTTTAAATATGCAACGTTGAAGGGGAGTTTCCAGCCATTAGAAGTCGTTAGGGAACCAAGAAAATTTAGTAAAAGTAATGTAGTTTTCAGTATTTTTCACAATTTTTTTTATTTTCATAAAAACCAAACAAACTCTATCTCTTCACTATATACATTTTTATGAAAAAGTTTCAAATAATGAGTAATAAAATCGAACGATTCCCTTCAAGGCTTTCCACACTTTTTAAGAGCGCTTTGTTACGAACTGTTTAAACGATAGAGTTTTAAAGGCTTCATGAAATGAAAATAGAGAAAAAAAGTAAGATTAAAAAAAAAGATTTCTATAGAAGCCCACGGTAGGAACATGCAAATTTAGCTAAAGTAATATTGGAATGTATCTTAAAAAATAAGTAGAAGATCTCAGTCTTTTACAAAGAAATATTTTTAAAAAGTCAGCTAAGTAGTTAGGTGAGTGATTAATTTTTAGTTTGAACATGAGAGTGCAGATTTTTATAACTATGAGGGGCTGTAACAATGAAACAGCCTCTCCAACCAATCGGCAGTATAAGCTTACAATGAAACCTCATGTAGTGTCGATGCCTTTCAAATAACCTTTTATAAAAAAGGAAAATCGCAAAAACGAACGCCCAATAACACCAAAAAAATTTTACCTACCAAAACAAAACATTCCTTCCTCGTCTTCTCAATACTCAAACAACTCATGATACTCATTGTTCATCGTTTTTAATTTGAACCTTTTTTCTTACTATTTTTTTATCTTTCTTTTTTTTTCAATAATTATTCATCTATCTTATACTTATATTTCTTTTATTACTATTATTGTTTTTTTCCGTTTGTTGTAAATTCAACCTAGAACTGATGAAATTCAGTTTTTCTTCATTTTACTTTGTTCTTTTTCAGATTTTTTAAAAAACACAACCGTTCTTTTAGTGCAGCTGTTCGAATTTTATGACTATTGCATTTAATGGTGTTAAACAATTTAAAAAATTTTAATTAATAAAGAAAATTATTTTTTTATCATAAAATTTGGAAAAAGCAGTCGAATAAATTAAAATTGAAATTCTATCAAAACGTTGTTTACTTTTAATTAAACCATTAAGAGTCGTTTGTTGGTTTCTAATGGAGATTTCAATTTGAGACCTTTCTCGCTTCTTTTACTTTAGTTTTTCTACATTTTTTAATTGTCAAATAACGTTTCAAATTTGATTTTGAAAAAAGATGTTAGTTTTATTATGAATTATATTGAAAAATGAATAAATTTTGATGAATTAATATTTTCTAGAATATTTTACACCTTATATATTCAGTTTAAATTTTTTGAAATTTTAAATGAAAAAAACGATTATTCCTACTAACGACCAAACTTTAGCTCCAATTTAAATAAAATTAAATTTTTAAGGTTTCCAATATTAGCTCTCAAATTCATGCCATTCAACTCAGCACATATTAAACCACCCATTCACTCACTCATCACACACTCAACAATCATATATTGAGTCATTCAACACTATATTTCTACAAATTCTACTATTTCTAATACTACTTGCAAAATAATGCAACTACCAACTTATCATCCAAAACCACCCACCCAACATTTGCAATCACCCATTCACCAGCTGCACAAGTTAAAAATGGTGAAATTGCAAGTGAAGCATGGAGATGAGAATCAGTTCCTGGTGGAGACGACCACTGGTGAGAGCATTAATGAGCTGGTGACAAAACTTGTGCACATGTTCAACACAAGACTCAAGATCCACCGCATCTGTGCTGGTTGTTGTTGGTGTTGTTGTGTTATTGTTGTTGGAGTTGTTATCTTATTGTGCCTTTGAACATAATGAATGTCTTCAAACATAGTTCTAAAGGGTGCATTAAAAATATCTCGATTAGATTGTCTCAGATCAGATTGTTGTCAGCCTTTTTAAGTTGCTGTGTTCAGTTTTGTTCAAAAAAACGTTAATTTAAAAAAAATATATTATTCAAAAAATTCAATTCACTTTGACCACACAACATCATGTGTTCACAGAGGTGGAGGAGTTGTCAGAGCACGGAACAACACTGCCTCCAAACATGCAAGGGCTGGCAGACGAGCAGGTGAGTGACCTGGGTCTGGTGGATGAGTGGGCGGAGAAGTGTGTTCCATCTGGGGGATCAGTGTTCAAAAAGGACACCATTGGACGTCGTAATGGAAAAGGTGGGTGAGTGATGAGTGGATGGGTGGGTAAATGGGTGAGTGGGTGAGTGGATGGGTGGGTATGTGGGCAGGTACATGAGTAGATGGGTGGGTGGAAGAGTAGTGGATGATTGAGTAACTGAATGGGTGTTTTGGACACTAATGCATGTTGCAGTCTGAAATATATTAAAATATATTTTAATGAAATTGTTTATTATAAAAATAATTGATTATTTATTTAAATAATGAGAGAATAAACACTTCATTAAAAGATTCAACATATTCAACAGCTCCTAATGAGAAGATGGCTGAGGTTTTGAAGAAGACTGTGAAGGAAGCTAAAGAACTCATTTCTAAGGTGATGATGAGGAGGAGGATGATGATGATGATGATGATGATGATGATGATGATGATGATGAGGAGGAGGAGGATGATGATGATGATGATGATGATGATGATGATGATGATGATGATGATGATGATGAGGAGGATGATGATGATGATGATGATGATGATGATGATGATGATGATGATGATGATGATGATGATGATGATGATGATAAAGAGGAAGAGAATGAAGATCAAAAAGATGATAAAAAATTATTATTAGCATTGATAAAATTAATTTCCATCGCCATCTTTATCACCATTCAGAAAAAGGTTGATTCAAACACCATACTCTTGGAAGATGATCTAAAAGAGGCTTTGAATATTTTGAAGGTTCACATATGAGAATTATATAACTAATAATAATAATAATAACAGTAATAATAATGATAATAAAAGCAATAATAATAAAAAGTTTTATAGTATTATTTACAATAATATTCAAATCTCCATTGCTACTTGCGTCATGTAGCAGCACCATACTGCAGGGCTGTGTGACGATAGTGTATCCGATGGGACTGCCTCCACACGATCCTATCCGCATGGAGTTTGAGGGGAAGGAGGAGTTGGAAGGAACTCAGGTGGTAATAGTGGTGATGGAGGTGGTGTGGTGGTGATGATGATGATGACGATCGACCCACAAAGTTATCAATTTATAATACAAAGAAGCTGAAAAGAGGGATGTTTTAGTTATCCGTCCACCCGCCAAGCAACCCTACCCCACCCATCAGGCCAAGTTGGATATGTTGGACCTGCACAAGGCAACCCTCTACTGGGCAGGTAAGGAGTTACTGAGGGACAAGAAACTCAAGGACTTTGTGGGAAGCAATGAAAAGACCAAACTGGTGGTCAAATTGCAGGTGTGTGTTTTGTGATTGGGTACGTGTGTGTGTTTTGAAAAACAAATAATTAAAAAAAAAAATATATAATTTATCAAATTTGAACATAATAAATAGCAATAATATGATTTTGTTGTGCGCTACAGAAGGGCAAAGGCGTGCCATCGCGGGAACCTGTGGTGAGTGAAAAGGAGCAGAAAGAGATGATGGCCTACTACTATCGCAAGCAAGAGGAAATGAAGGTGGGTGGTGCTTTGGCGGGTCGTGGAGAAGGTGGTGGTGCTGGAGAGAAGGTGGGGTGGAGTTTGAAGAATTTATTGTGGTTATGGATCGCGTACACACACACACACACACACACACACACACACACACACACACACACACACACACACACACACACACACACACACACACACACACACACACACACACACACAAACACACACACACACACACACACACACACACACACACACACACACACACATACACACACACACACACACACACACACACACACACACACACACACACACATACACACACACACACACACACACACACACACACACACACAGAAACTGGAGGAATGTACAGACGACTCGTATTATGACTCAGCTTGGAGTGACAAGCAACAACTCAAGAGGTCCTTCCAGGGGTTGAATAACATCGTTTTCCGACCTGGAAAAAAGCTCTGACATCTTTCTCTTGTTGTTGCTAGTTTCGTTGCTCTGGTGGTGTATTTACTTTCGATTATGTGATTTTATCCTTCTCATTATTGACTCAAACCCAGGCTGACGCTGGAAATGTTGCAGTGTTAGTGTTACAGATAGAAATGTTGGTGTTGCTACTGTTATTTCATATAGGGCATTGTTGTTGTTACTGCTAATGTCCTATGGGTGTGTTAGTGAATGGGGGGTGTTTTTCGTTTGTGTTGACAGGTCAGCTACAAAACCACTTAGGTGAGTATGTCGTGTGGGTGTGCGAATCTTTGATGAAGGAAGCCTAGATGGAAGTTATGTATTCATATCGATGCTGGGCTTCTTTGATTGAAGCTCAATTCACTTGAGCCATTTTGTTTTATTGAGTTCATGACAATTGTGAGAAGGTGGCGAGTGAATTGCTGTGATGTTTCTAATAAAGTTCTGGTTTAAATAAATCTAATCTAATCAAAGCAGCTTCAAGCACTTTTTATCGTTTTTTTTTCGAAGGTGCTTCCAGAAAAACGGATTTACTCACTGCTGGGCTGCTAAGTGACTAAGCCACTCTAACAGGGCATCTGTTTCTAACATGAATAGCCACTATGGAACTTTAATTTGTGCTTTCATATTCTTGCTTCTTAGTGGAACGCGCTGGATTATGCTACAGACTACAGACATGTTGGAATGGCATAATGAATAGCATAGATAAAAAATATTTTAAAATTTGAATACTCTAATGAAAAAAACACTATAAATAAATAATAAAGTACCATGAACTAACGCGCCTTTGAACATAGGACTAAAGGACGCGTTTAAAATTTCTTGATTAGATTAGATTAGAACTAAAATGATATAAATTTTGAAAGATTTGTAAAATATAAACTAACTGGTTTTTCAAACATGTGAGCTAATTTTCAAATTTTGAATGAAAGTTCGTAAAAATTTCTAAATTTCGGAGATCCTACTTTTCTAAGTTGAAAATTTCGACTCATTCTCTAATCCCTCGCTAGTTTCTCGCTTTAAATATGCAACATTAGAGCAGCGCTATCCCTTAGAAGTCGTTAGAAAAGCAAGAGAATTTTGTTAGAGTGATATCTTTTGCGGTATATTTCAATTCTTGTCAAAACCAAACAAACTACCTTTAATATAAAAACTTTCATGAACAAGTTTCAAATAATGATTAATAAAATCGAACGATGCCCTTCAAGGCTTTCCAAGACTTTATTGTGACATTTTCATCAATTTTTTTCTATTTTTCAGGTTCTTCTTGATTTCATCATTTTTCAATGTTATTTCTCTTCAACTCTTTCCTGATTTCATTAAACATTGTTTTATAAATTATAAAAATTGAATGTCTGGAAAACTTCATACCAGTGAAGAAGTAAATGATATGAAGTGATTTTAATTTAAAAATAAACATGGATACACGCATGCGGAGTTTGAAGGAACCAGATGTTATGAGTTCCTCACCTATGAAGGAGCGAATGGAGTTTCGATAGGAAGCTACTTTGGAAAAGACGCCAAACTGATGATGAAGATGGCTCTGGTGATCCATATAAGCCACACCCACTTGGAACCACACACCGTTTGATCTCCTACACATCAATGGAGAACCAGTTTCGCTCTGGTGCAAAAGTGATGGTTTGGTGTACTTTTGAACGAGATGGTTTTGAGTAGGGTTTGTGGCCTGGCTTTTGAGTTTCTTTATACTATATACTTTTGGATATCTTTCTCAAACATTCCGAACTAATTAAAACTAATGTGTCCAAACCTTGGTATGGTTGTTTTCCAGAGGAAGCCACGGCTTCACACAGATTCGGTCGTCACTTCGTGTTTTGCAATTTCTCTCGAAAAACCAGTTGAACTTTTTGTGAACAAGATGATGGTTATAATTTTTTGTTCTGCTACTGTTTTGCAGTTCTCTGAATCCAGCCACTACACACACTTCGTACAACCGATTCATTTTTTCAAATCCATCTTTTTCTGCTAAACAGATTCGCTGTACCTGTGAAACACACTGCATAGGTTCAAACCTATTTTTCTCACCTGCTTGCCTTGGCGCTTTGGAATAAGAATAATAATTATTATTATCATTGATTTTGATAGTTTCGAATGAGCATTTCATGATAAAATTTATGATTTTCGTGATGTTTAAACAGTTCGTAGTGAAGCGCTTTTGAGCTGTATCTATTCATCGGTATAAAAACTTTTCGATTAGATTCAACCAGATTATACTAGATGAATAGTACTTGATCAACGCCTCACCTTCTCATTATACTTTATACTTTTTTTCAACTTGAAAAGGCTTATGTGGTACTTAATTTCTTTGTATTCTTGGTAACTTGTCACTATATTTTCAACATCTAGCCAGTTGATGTTATAATTATCAATATTATCCGCCAGTCCTACGCCAATTTTATAGTTTCTTGGGGTTTTGTCAAAATCAATGGTCCCAGGCAGGCGTCTGAAATAATCACCCCGTTGTAAATTATTCTGCTTTAAATTATCGAAATGTTAACACTGACTCAGTGACTGAAAAAGGTCAACAGCATTAGCGAACAAACCTTTTTTATCCCATCATACCTCAAACAGTGTTCAGACGAGAGAATCCATCGGCGACTGATGATGGTAGCGGTGCAATAGCCAAAGTACGTTTGATTCATTTGTATCCGCAAATAGGCCACCCATGGCCATTGGCCAACTTCCGGACCATTTTGGTGGATGAGGTGAGGATTCAGCTCAAACCTTCCAGCTCTTTTTCCACATCCTGAAAAATTGAATGTACCCAAAATGGTTTGGCCGACTGAATTTTAATGTACAAATTACTTGGAGAATGACATAAAATTTTCACTTTTTGTTTTTTACGACAGGACCTGTTTGAGAGAGTATATTCTATAACTGATCACAAAAAAAATTATCAGATGAAAAACTTTTTGAGTATGTAGTGTGGATGACTCGGTAGACTCATTAAAGCCTTTTTACAGCTCTTCAGGCAGAAGACAATAGATTATCAAAGCAAAGGACCATTAAAAAAACGTGAAAAAAAAGTTTTCAATAAAAAATGCTTCAAAATTTTAGAAAAATGAGACTATAAAAACTTTGAAAAAGTTTGGCATCCGAGAAGAATGAGAAAATGATTTTTAACAAAAAATGGAGCAAAGAAAATAGAAAAATGGATTAAAAAAGGGAAAGGAAAATATAAAGCAAACAATTATTCATACTGTGCTTTTAAAATTTTGTTAAAACTGGTTTCCGTGGAAGAACTGACGACGGTGAGACTTGCTTCGTTAGCTTTCAATGTCTCAAAAGCAAAAGACGCCAGATTGCTGTTGATTTTGAGTTTTTGAAAAATTCTTGAGTACCACTCAAATGAATTGATCAAAATAATAAAAAACTAAAACTTATTTCAAAAAATTACTTTAAAAATTTTTAAGTTGATGAGGTGTTCGTGACTCACCCCATCCCGAAGTCATGGCAGAATGATTCGAGCAATGGAATAAAGTGATTGTCCGCACACAAAAAAAATCCCTTATGACCTCTCAAAGTGATTTTGACGACATAATTTTCTGTGGATACTGCATTGAAATACCAACTTCAGTAAGGATACATTTTAAAATCTTTGACACAATGTAAAGTGATCGCGTTGAAATGCAGAAAGGCTTTTTGGTCATTCATACATATCTGTAATATTGGTCCTCCAATATATAAAAAATAAGCTTTTCGCTTCACGTTTTTGTGGAAAAACTGGATGCATATTATACTTAAGTACTGATCTGTGGCAGTGTTAGTGTTGTGGTCTTATGTAGTTCAACCATTGCTGATCAAAGAAAAAAAAATTTTTGCTGTTGATTTTCTACAGTTAATTCATTTTCGAAATACACCAATTTTAGCTCATCAAAACAGATAAGGCTTGCATAAAGATGATTTTGTGTGTAAGTTAGTTTCATTTTCAGAATGGTTTTTTCAGGAAATCTCTCGAAATCCCTAAATGTAATTTGATATTTGCCACATTAAAACGAAGTCCGGCTTTTCAGTTGCGCGTTTTGGTGATTTCCAAATTATAATAATTATTTTTCAAAGGTATATGAAAATTAAAACAACATCACGGATCAAATTTATCTTTCAAAAGATGTCATGTTTGAACACGGAAAACTCACCACAATTACTTTCATCCGAATGATCTCCACAATCGTTGGTTCCATCGCACCTTTTCACTTTATGCACACAACGGTTCGTTGAAAAGCACTTGATTGTTTCAGGGGGGCACATGACTGGATAATTGGTGCCCGTTTGAATCGGAGTATTCCGTGTGGACGAAGTTTGTGGTTATTAAAAAAAATTTTCATCAATTTTCATCTTCTCGAATATTTAAAAAAATGTAACCTACCACATCTGTGTTTTTCGTCTTCTCCATCAGGACAGTCTTTCATTCCATCGCAAGTCCACTCTTCGTCAATGCACAATCCATTCAAACACTTGTACTCATTATGAGCACACCCTAAAAAAAATTGAAAAAGTTTAAATTAAAGTGTTGGTTTTGTTCTAATTAAACACTAATACACATTTTTGAAATCTCGGTTTAAGCAACTCCAGAGATAGAAACATCATAAAAAGTTTAACATGTTGAGATATAACAAATTATTCATAGTCGGAAACTTTGAAAACGAATGTTCTAGCTCCATACCACATCTTTCTTTCTTCTCATCATCTTCGTTTGGGCAGTTCACTTCTCCATCACACAACAAGCTTGGACGAATGCATGTACTGCTTTCTTCACATTCGTAATTTTCAAGCCCACACTCTGTGATAAGTTCTAACAGTATTTTTTTCAAAACTTTATTTTGTTTGAAAAACGTGAACCTATGATTTTTCAAAAAACAAAACAGAAAAAAAGCCAACTGCAATTTTCTTCGTCCTTCCCATTAGGGCAGTTTTTAACGCCATTACATTTTAAAGAATTGTCTATGCATTTGCCGTTACAGATGAAACCCTCACACTCTGCAATAACAAATATTCATAGTGTTTGTTATATAAAAATAGATAAACTGAAGAAATCAAATTTAAGTTTTCATGAGTAAAAGCTTTGATTGATAAAAAATCCGAACTATGGATTATTGGCATGTGAGTAATGAGAATGTTGTGAACAGTTATGATAAATTGACTTTTCCAAGTATAACGTACTCACCACATTTTTCTTTATTTTCATCATCATTATACGGACAATCAGGTTTTCCATCACACATTAATTGTTTTGAAATGCACGAACCTTTGTGACACTTGTAACTATTCAAAAACTTACACCCTGAAATGAAAATCATAATTTATAAGATGATTTCAAAACAATAAGATTAGAAAAACTCATTTCGAATAAGCAAAAAGAATTTTGGAAAAGTTTCTTATGTTTTAAAAAAGCGGAGAAAAGTTGGGAAGAATTTCATGAGGTAATTTTTCATCCTATTTAATTTAATCAAATTATTTGTATAGCGCTAATCTACACTGTTCGAAAGCGCTTTTCAAAAGTAAACGTACTGCAATGCATTTCGTCTTCCTCATCAACGCAGTCCAGGATGCCATCACACACGACAAACGTAGGGTAGCATTTTTTGTCACAGATGAAACTCTCGCATTCTGTGGAGTGAAATCAATTGGATAATATTTAAAAAAAAATTAAATCTATCATGAGTATCATTCTCTAGAATTGTTTTGCATGGTTTTTATGGTGGGTTGCAGCCGTGAACGATCATTTCATCCGTTGACTTCTGTTTTTAATCCTTTTTTTAATTTTTCTAAATTCAAAGTCATAAGTTTTTTTTTAAATATCTTTTGATTTTTCTATAATGTTCACATTTCGCTTAGCCAACTTATGGCTATTTTTTGGATCACTGAATTTAAGGTGCAGCATTTTTCACCGTTTGAAATGTTCTGACTCATCCATCAACAAAATCATTTTTATTTTGATATTCATAGTCATCTTTTTCAAAAGTTCAAAAAACTATGGATCAGAAGGTTTCTTTGTAACACAAAAGATTTTTTCATGAAAGCTAATGATCAAACACTTGAAAATAATGTAATTATTCTCTCAATTTCAGTACTCAGCCAATTGTTGAAGCTTTTTTGTTGGTGTTTCAATTGTTTGCATAGACACTTAAAAAATAGATATCTTTACATAGAGTTTTCAGTTATGAACAACTGATTGTATTTAAACACTGAATCATCGGCCACTCACTACATAGTTCCATAAGTTCATCTTCTCCATCGGGACAGTCTTTGCTCCCATCACACCTCTTGTTTTTGGCAAGGCATTGTCCTCTGTAACATTTGAACTGATCTTTCCTACATTCTGTCGATAGGTTTAGTAGTAATATTAACGAATGAGACTACAAGTTTTGAAATAAAACAATCTATTGGCTTCCATTAAACAGTTATTTTTGGAATTAACATAAAACTTAGAAGTATCTCGAGTAAAAAATTGAAAGAACCGCAGAATCTTTCGTCTTTGCCGTCAAAACAGTCCAATCTACCATCGCATTCAACAGCTTTGTTTTGGCATTTTCCATCGCAGATAAAACCTTTGCAACCTGGCCCTTTTTATCAATTGTATATGAAAATGTACAAGGAATTGCAATGCAGATAATCTCAATTAACTTTTCCATCCTATCTTCCAGTATGTCTAACTTTTGATGGCGGACGCTACTTTGATGAAGTTGCATTGTATAATGAATTATGAAAACAAAAATATATAATTTTCATTTGTTTAAAAAAACCGCGATGACCAGAAGTTTTAGGATTATTAAAAAAATCTTTTGGTGAAAACATTTTAATTTTTAATGTAATGGTTTCAGTCAACTAAACCGACATTGATTGATTGGTGCTTCAATTTAAAAAAAATAAATATAAAAAAATAATTAGTTTAATCAAAGTTTCATTAAGAATCAACTGAATAAATGGCATAAACTCAGTTTTTCAAGTTGAAACGTCATCCACTCACCACATAATGATTTTGTCTCATCTTGTCCGTAGCGACAATCCGTTTTGCCATTACAAATCATTTTTGTGGGGATGCATTGCTGATTTCCACATTTAAACTCGTAGTGCTGGCACGCTTGAAAGATTTGGAGTCGTGTGTTTATTTAGTCCTATTTCATAAGATTCAACATTTTTCAAGTTTAAATTGTGTAGAAAAATTTCTTTGAAACTCTTCTAGTTTGAAACAAAACCAAAAAACTCAAATTGGTTCATTGAATTAACCAAAACATACGGCATGCTATTTCGTCTTTTTTATCTAAACAGTCCATGACACCATTGCATTTAACGGAACTGCTCTTGCACTTTCCATCGCAAACAAATCCTTGGCATTCTTTGGCGGAGACGTTTGGTTATGGTTAGATAGTAACAACGTTCCGTCATTACTTTGGAATTTCAGTTGGTTATAAATTATAAAACGAATTTTGTAAAAAATTGATTCATAAAAAGATTTACATTTCTATTTTTTTCTGAAAAATCTTTTTAATAATAAAAAACTTAGCAATTTTATCTATTTTTTGAACTTAAAAAAGTGATTCTATCGTTTAACCAAATACGGTTCACTATTATGGATATGAGTAAGTTTAGAGATAGAAATATTTCAAGAAATGTTTAATCGGCTTGCAACTTGATTGTTTATCATCTTTTATCAATTTTATGCTTCAATTTATTCTATTAGTTTTAATTAAAAATCAATAAAAATAACTGGATTGATGGACAAAATGTTTGGTTGTTGGAAGTAACAATAAGAATGTCAACAAGTGAACATATTGGTTCTTACTGCAAATTTCCACATTTTCATCATCTCTCTTGGAACAGTCTTTGGCTCCATCACACCTGAAACTAAGAGGAAGACACGGGCCATCTTCACATTTGAACTCTGATGTTTTACATTCTGTAAATATTTTTTAAACAAGAATGTGACATCATGTGGACCCATAGAGTGGATTGAACAATGCTTGAATAGTTTGAAAACATCCTATCAAATGGTTCAAAGGCTTATCCTCCTTCTTCCATGTGTTGAGCAGGGCTCCTACATAGCTCAAACAGTTAAACTAAAACTTAAAACAATTAAAAAGAATTCCTAAAGTGAGACGTTTGTGAAGAAGTGAATGAAACAAACTGCAATGTTTTTCGTCTTCACCATCAAAGCAGTCCCTGTGACCATCACACTTGATACTAAGCTTCTTGCATAGGTTATCGCAAAACACGCCTTTGCATTCTACGCCTAAACGTTGAATAGTTACATATTAATATGAACATGTAAACACATATACATGTGAGAATGTGAGCATATGAACACATATCGTTTGCAGTAAATCATTTACCTTAGTAACAGAAATCTTCGCATTGTAAAAAAATGTTTATATTTGCGCTACAAAACTAAAAAGTGATCAAATTTGCAAAATGCTTAAGAGTTGAGTTTGAAAAAGCAAAATGAAGACTATGCAGTTGACTAGAAGAAAGGTCAAACTACTAGCTTGTCTGGATATGAAGAATAGGGTTTTATTAAAAATTGATTTCATCACTTCGAGTTTGCAAATGCAATATACTCGTCGTCATCTCAATGCATGCATAAGAAGATTGAAAAAAATTCATTAATTGTATGAAAACCTAGCTTAGGATGGTTACTGCTTACCCTGAGAAGAATAAATGACTTATAATTATGAAACTTGGTGCTCCACTTTGAATGGTATAAACTGATATCAATTGAAATCTTAGCGACTTTCTACATGTTTGTACCTCTTCATCGTCTTGATAAAAGCAGTCTATGATTCCATCACACTTCTGGCTTTGTTGGATGCATTTTCCTTCAAAACACATGAATTGCTCCTTGTCACAATCTTAAAGACGTTAGCAATAAATGTTATGTTTTTTGAAATAAAAAAATGATACGTTTCCGAAATGTCATTGGACTGAGAGATTCTAGAATTTTTTAAAAATTTGAACAAAAAGTAGAAAAATAATAATATTAATAATAAATAATAAACCCTTATTTTCAAAACAGCTAGGCAAGGAACTGAAACCCACACAGAGATATAAAATAAATAAAAAGGAATTTTCATACGGCAAACACGTTCGTCTTCTCCATTTATACAATCTTCAGACCATCACACTTGACTGAAATGGGCATGCAACTTCCATCGCAGAAAAAACCCCTGCAATCTGTGGAGTGAATTTATAATGCTCAAAATTGACTGAAAACACTCATTTTGCTTTTTTCATTATTTAAGTGTAACTATACAATACACCTCAACTCAACTTTCCAACTATGTCTTCTCAAAAATTTATCTTAAAAGTGAAGAGGCCTTTCCGAAGTTGAAACGAAAACAAAACTGAATTAGAAGATTTTATAGCACAAAGAAGGTTCGTGAACAAATTGAGTTCGCATCAACAGAACTTTTGTAATCTCCATGACTTTACTTTTCAGTTGAGAAAAATAACGTTTATAAATTCAGCTGATCTCAATTTTTAGTTTTTGAATCGTTAACTATTCTAATATTTCTTCTAGAGTTGAGCCTAAGTTGTTCATTATTAACAAATATTTGATCAATGTTAGTTCTTCTGTCACAGTTTGTCTCTAGCCAACTTCATGAGGAATTGACCTTATCAATTACAAGAGTAAAATACTTACGTATGGATTTGTTTTATTGGAACGTGCAATGGAAAATTCTCTACAGCTATGTGAACTGGCCAAAGGCAATTTGGCTGAAAGTCAGACACCCCGTAACAAAATTTTCAGAATTTTTTCGTTTTGAATTCTTAATGAAAATTAATAGAATATTCTGATTTTACTTTTGTTAAATCTGCACTTTCCTTATGTACCCCCTTTGATGGAACTTTCTTCCTATCATTCCTACCTCTATTGATTTTCTACTTTCGTTTCTTAAATTCGTTAAAATTTTTGTTGTACAAGAGATTCTTAGCAGAGCGCTTTTGAACAGGGTGTAATCGGCGCTAGACGAAAGATTTGATTAGAGTAGATTAGATTAGATTAGATTGAATTTTTTGCATAGTTTCATCTAATTTCATCATAACAATCGGACTGTATAAAATATATAAAGAATTTAAAAAATCAACTACCAATAACGGAACCAATGAAGCCAGATTTAGCAACTTTTAGAAACACTGCATGATCATATTGTTTGTTCTGTATGTTCGTCACACCCACTTGAACCCACACTTTGCTGGCCTTTCTGCACATCAGTGGACCACCATTGTCAGACTTGTGAATTTAGTGCGTTAGGTTGTTATAGTTCAAGAATGGTGGTAAAAAAAAGAATTTTTTTATGAAAAAAATCTTTTGACTTTTTACATTTATAATTTTGTTATCAAATAAAAACGTAATCTGAGTGTTTGGTCTCATTGACCAAAATGTGTACCCACATTAATGAGATTTTCTATGAATGGATAAGGATAGTACTTGGTACAGATCTGATTGTACTTTGTCAATACACAATACTTTTCGGATAGCCACTTAATTTTCCGATAATAAATGTTCACTCGATAATTTTCATCATCTTTTCTGTTCACATCGGAGACTTTGAACGCTTTATTTCTGACGGTTATACAAAAATCAAAGTCCGAAAGATCTTCTACCCAAATTTTTTCGTCTCTCAAACAGATTGGTTTTATCTATGGGGAAAATATAACAAAACTTTAGTTAAAGCTTCATTCATTGATTGTTAATGGGCACTCCCCAGTTGAT
The DNA here is from genome assembly GCA_947562095.1 of Branchellion lobata. Lineage (NCBI taxonomy): Eukaryota > Metazoa > Annelida > Clitellata > Hirudinida > Piscicolidae > Branchellion > Branchellion lobata. The sequence continues at coordinate 1,358,784 of OX387255.1, read as the reverse complement.
CAACAAAATCTCACAGCCATGGTGAAGCTCAGTCCACGTTTCAACTTGAAAAGACTAAGTCGATTATTTGTGAATATTTCGACAACTTCCAAGCCTTCGAAGTGATAATTTTGTTTCTCTATATTTTCTCCCACGAGAACTTTATAATTGCTCGGAGTTGTATCCATAGTTTCATTTTTTAATCTATAATTCAATTTTGTTTGAATGAAATCAACTGTGAGACACAAGCTATATAAACATAATCCATCACATGCAAACAAAAATTTACAACTGAAACATTTATTACACATGCGTCACCATCCACAGACTTTAGACAGTTTGCAGATGAAAGAATCCACTGGTGACTGATGATTGAAGCCATGCAAGTGGTGAAGTCAGTTTCATTCACTTTCATTTTCAAAATCGCTAGCCATGGCCATTGTTCCGGTTTTGAAAGAACATAGTTGATGTCATAGGAGTTCTGGATATCGAATCCACTTTCTCTTTTGCCGCAATCTGACGTGGTAAAAATGAAGTTAAAGTTGTTTATAAAATTATGTTTGTTTGAATTTGCGATTGCAAAAAACCTGATGGTCTGCAAATCAGTTTTACTTTTTTTCTTTTGTAGCAAGGTCTGTTTGAAAGTGTTTGTCACTTCGTATATTAAAAAATAATTTATCACGTCAAATATAATCATCTGATAGTTTTTAGTTTTTTTAGTGTTGGTGTGACCAAAACGATGTTAAAAAAAAGATTCTATGAAAAATTATTTGAAGAAACATCGGTTATTTTGCAACTAAGTATTTCTGGACAGCAGTCCAACATACAAAAAAACCATTTCTCTGTATCTGGTTAATAGGCTCCTCAAAAGATTAGAGTTGGAAACTATTCAAATGAGAATCTTTCGTACGCAAGCACCTCTTACTTGACAGTTTAAGTAAATGGCCTGTGAGGTAAACTAATTTTTTCTTCTAGCTTAAGGTCCCCTGTAGATCCACGTTGAAAGTGCAAAACGAAAATGAACTTTTGATCAAAACAAAAGAAAGCTTATGTTTAAAAAAAGTTTTAAAAATATTTTAAAGCGTTAAAGTGTTTAGAAATTTTGGTTTAAATTTTTTTAGACATCTACCTTTCTTTATATTTGTTTGCTGTTGAGCCTAAAGCGTTTTAGTTAATTGCTGTTTATTCTTTCAAAATTTGATGTTTTAACCTTCAATTCACATATAACAAATAATCCAATCAATCTTGGCTTCAGATACTTTCTTCTTAAAATAAACGGATCTTTACTCGTTGAGTAATACAATACAGTACATACAATACAAACACGAATACTATTATAGTGGCATTAACCCCGTAAAGTTTAGAGACCACTCATGATTAATGCACTTACTCATGATGCTGTTATGAAGATTTCATCAATTTCTCAACACTAATGTTATCTGAAACAAACTCAATGTTGTGTTGCTGATTCAACGTTGATAAATATAAAGTTTCATCTGTTTGCTACCCATAATCACTTACTACTTTACATTGGAATGAATTGTGGAACAAAATCATAAATGCAATAATCTGGTGAAGTACTTCGTTTCAGGATAGAATGGGTCGTATAGCGACAATGGGGCTTGGATTAACCTCTCGAACCTCCTGTTATTGATGTGCAAAAAATTTAACAAAAGTTAATATGAAATAACAAGTTTAAAAAAAAAACCTTTTGTGGTTTTAAACAATCTTTGTGAGAATACAAATTAAAGAAGCTACAATCGTTAGTGAACCGCTATCATTTTGAAACGTTTCTCAAAATTGTGAACTAGTTCGCATAAATGTATTTTAAAAAGTGCAACTGTAATAAAAAATATTGCAATCTCAAATGACAGTTTTCCAGCCTTGCTTACAAATGTAAATAGCGCCGCCTGCTTAGTTTTTGTCATTCATAAACTCTTTCGTCTAACTCTTACCTTTATTTTTTCACACTGGTTACCTCTTTGAAAAGATCAGTTTTCAAAATCTGCACTCCTATGTTTAAAAAAAAAAATAATCACTTAACTACTTAGTTGACCTTTTTAAATTGCCTCCTTGTAATGGACTGAAACCTAATTTTTTCCATTTTTTAAGATACCTTTCAATAGTACTTATGCTAAATCTGCACTTTCATACTGTGGTCTCCTTCTATGGAACTCTCTTCCCACCAATCTCACCCCTCTTACTTTTCTACTTTCATTTCGTGAAACTCAAAACTTTGTTGTTCAAACAGTTTGTAGCAGAGCGCTTTTGAACAGTGCAGAATCAGCGCTATATAAATGATTCGAAAGGATAAGATCAAAAGACCAGAATTTTATGAGGTTTTGTGGAAGGTGGAAAAACTTTACCTGAGCTTCATAAAAAGCTTTTACAAGGTGGGCGTTTGCTTGGAAGGAGGACTTCAGAGAATTTTTATATAGGTGAAAGCATATACAATAAGCTTAAAAATAAACTGGCAGTCTAAACATCTACGAACGTCTATAGTTCATTCTCGTTGTTTTTCAGGGTAAAATTATAAAACTCTACATAAATGACTAGTAAAAAAGCTTTCCCAAATATTGATAATTTTATTTTTTAAGTTTTATATTCAATATATTATGAGACAAAAAGATTAAGGCTCTCAAAACAGTTGTATACGCTAATCATGATAAGCCGAGTTGTTTTTATACATACATTTATAGTAAGTCAAATAAGTCTATCCCATAAAGAATCATTCCCAAAAGTTACAGTTTTTAAGATTCCGAATGATAAATAATTTCCTTATTTGTCATCACTTGTGCTTCGTAGTTCACCAAGATTCTTTGAAAGCTAATTTTATCTAATCTTATCAAATCTCATCAAAACTAATCTAATCATTTATATAGCGCTGATTCCACAATGTTCCAGAGCGCTCGGAAATAGGTTAAGGCTAGGGCTTGAGCCAGGTGGAAATACTATTGGCTCCGTACGATTACGCGCAAGAAACCTCCAATTTAAGCTGGTTTCAAAAGTTGAAAAAGCGGTTCTCAAGCTGGTGCTGTAAAACGCCTAGGGCAGCTTGAAGTATTCTACTTGTTGGTTATTCACAGCTTTTTCAACCCTCTCTCAACCATCCCGGCTGTTCTGCCGTTGAAACTTGAATTTACGAAACTACAGAATGAGACTGACGATTCACGCAACTCTGTTACACTATGATCATTATCACACACGTTTTAGGCCCCTAGAGAGCCGGAGTCATTATCAACCTCTGAAGAACTAACATCATGCGTGAAAAAATAGAAAAAATTAAATCTTAAGACATGGAATGACGCTGAATTTCATAAGATTTGATTTAACTAAAACCTTTATATAGCGTAAAATGCATAATCCTTAACAGAGATCGGTTACAAATTGAAGGACCAAGAAATTAGGAGCCGGAAATTTTTTTTTTTAAATTTAAGAGTTGAGAACAAAAAAAGGTACATAGAATGAAGTTTTGCTTCCCAGCATAAAAAATTAAAAAAAAAGAAAGAAGAATTTTCATGGAAATTACAAAAGTTTAATGGAAACGTAGAGATCTATTGGAGACAAGGTCTAGAGTTACTAAGAAGATTCAATCTTCAATATTTTTGAGCAATACTGAAAAACAGTTGAAAAAAATATCTGAAATAAAAATAAAAACTCTGTGAAACAAAAAAAATGAGGGTTTTTCATTGTGAAACTGAAACAATCGAAGATAAAAAAACGAAATGTAAAAAGAAAATGAAAAAAAAAAGAAAAAAAAGCTATCTTTCTGTCTCACCCATATCTGAGTTTGTCACAAAGTACGTCATACATATCAGAGAAGGGATTTGTGACACACAAAAAAAATTCTTTATAATCTTCATAAATCACCCTGATATAACCATTGGTTGTGTAGACTGCATTGAAAAGGATTTCAAATGAAAAAATCTGAAATATCTTTTTAGTGGAATTATTTTTAAAATGTTGAAAAATATTTGAAATAATTCCCAAAACCATGTTTTTACAGCAGTTTTTTTCGTCCGATTTATCTTCGCAATCATTTTTTGTGTTACATCTGCTCACTGAAGGCACACAGCGGTTGTCAGTGAGACACTTGAACTGACCAGGCTTACAAAGAACTTGGTTAGTGGTGTTTGCCATTATTAACCTAAGTTGAAGACAGACTTCATTTGAAATTTTAAATGAAAACAGTCTCATACCGCATTTTCTATGTCTTTCATCGTCTCCGCCAGGACAGTCTTCATTTCCATCACATAAGTGGTCTCTGTGGATGCATGGTCCATTTTGACATTTATATTTGTCAAATTTACATTCTGAAAAAGGTTTCATGAGGTGTAAACAAATCTGTCACGATAACTTAAGTTTTTTTTGTAAAGGGTTTTATTTTCATTTTTGCAAGCACGCTGAAACCATAAAAGTTGTTTCAATAAGGAATCTATCAAAAATGATGAAATCAAAAAATCATACCAAAATCGCCTATTTCCTTATTAGGTGGACAAGGCCTCATGTCACTGAGAATAATGGATAACTTTTTACATCTTTCTCCGCAAGCAAAACCCTTGCAGGCTGTGAAGAGAGCATTGGATTATTTCCGTTTTTCATTAACAAAACTTTCAAATGTAAAATAATTTATTTTCATTTGCCACCAACAAAATGTTTTTTTACTTTTTTTCCAGTTCTCCTTAAAGCATATTCATTCAAACTGTCTTATACTCCTCAACACTCAGTTGTTCTAATGACTGATCCGAAGCTTTTGAGTTTCGTATCTTGGCGATCTTCAAATAAGATTTTTTTGTACTGGTTTTTGGTGTTATTATTTATTTTTCAGATCCATGTTCATCATCTTTCATGCTTAGTGGCTTCATCTCTTTGACAGCAGCGCCACAATTCGGCTTTTCACCTCTATTACTCAGTTCTTCTTATTTTTCTCAGCTATGACAACAATAGAAAAAATGGATCAACTTTTTGAGGCCTTTAAGCAAATAACAAGCTCTGCTGTTTAAATTCTTTAAAAGACCTCATCGGGTTTTGAAATCGATATTCAAAACGTGCTTAGTGGCTTCATCTCTTTGTTACCAACTCCACAATCCCTTTTTTGTTTCTCTACTCAGTTATATATTTTTTAAAATCTATAATAACACTAAGACTGCATGCCATTTGTACCGCCACCTGAACAACCACCGTTCGTTGCAGCACCATTTTAACGAAAATTAAAAAAATATCACTAGAAGCAGAACATCAGACTAATTAAAGAATTTGGTCATGCAAAAAGACTAAAACGACGTGGCGTCGGTCGAGTTTTTGATAACAACTAATAATTTATTTTTCATTATTACAAAGATTATATTTGAAAACACATGAATAACTTCATAGCCCAACAGATTATTCATTAACAAATTATTTTTTTATAAAAAGATGGAACATTTTGATATAACCTAAAATCCCTCGAAGGAAAAGGTCGAAATAACTCATTTTTGAAAACAAAGAGATGCTTTTATAACGTAGCTGAGAATTCGTCACACCCACTAGCATCCAGATACCATTTGGTTTCCTGCACATCAGTGGACCACCACCATCGCCCTGATAAGTTCCATGGTTTATGAAGTGAATATTGTTTTGCGTTGGTGAAATTTAATTGTCAAATTTATTCAATACATTTATATAGCGCTTCACACAGCCAAATATATCATCCTAAAATTCACATTTCACGCGTAACACTTTTATTGCTAGAAGACAGATTGATCTTTGAAGTGTTCTAGTCTGAGCAAAATTATTTTTGACCTTGTTTTTGGAAAAAAGTCAAAATTTCATTAAATTAATCTGGCCTAACATAGGAATTTATAGAAAATTACTAAGAACGCTTTTTATTGATCATTTACACCGTTATTATGATTGGTTCGAAATTGAAACCTTTGCAGTAGACGCTCCATATTGGAACTCTGTTCCTGCACATAGTTTTTGGTTTGGAGCTTTCGATTTGCACAGTGAAGAAGGAAAGAGGTTCATTTTTGCATAAGCCAATTTGTAATTGAACCAAGCACCGTGTAGCCTCTTATAAGCACCAAATCCAGCTGCTACACACAGTTCATATGTTGGTTTTTCTTTTTTGAATAAATAATCGTTTGTCCAACAAATTGGCTGTACCTATGGAAAAATAGTGCAATGTTAGATTGATTTTCATTCAAATTGATGCCGATTATCACAATCATGTCGATCCCCAATCTCACCGAATCACTGAATTTCAGTTTTTTTTTCAATTTGAAAAAAACCAGGTCATTTGAACGGGTTTTTTTAACAAAATTGAGAGATACAATTTGTTCCACATCTAGCCAATTTATTTTTTCTTTTTTTGCTGCATTTGTTATTCCCACAGCAAGTTTATAGATTGTCACATTTTTGATAGGATTTTTGTATTCACGCTTATTTTCAAACCTTCAAACATTTGTTATTGTTTTATTTGTTGTTTAAAAACAAAGACGTTTGAATATTAGAAATTTCATTCGCAAAAAACACATCGACCAACCAAACCACGGAGCTCCACTTCTTTCATACCTCAGGCAGTGTGCGGCTGAAATAATCCAGTACGAACTGACGATTGTAGCAGTACAAAATGATGTAAAAGTTGATTTTAAATCAGATTTCAACATAGCCACCCATGGCCACTGGCCCACTTTAGAATAAAACCCGTTTGTTATGTAAGGGTTTATGAGCTTGGATTCAGCAGCTCTTTTGCTGCATACTGAAAAGATGGAAAAGATAAATTTTACAAAAGATGTTTCAGTGAAGTGAATAATCGTTTGAAAACTCACTTCGTGGCCTGCAAAACAATTGAATCCTCTTTTGAGATGAGCAGTTTCTGTTGAAGATTCGATTAGTAATGTAGTTGAGTGTTATATTGATGATTTGTGGAGATATACCGTGGTTTTGAAATCTTAATGCCGTTTGAACTTTTTTCTATAATGAGAGTTTTTTCTTCTTTTATAGGCTGGAGGCTGAATGTTAACACTTCGCTGGCGATTGTTGTGTTAGATATTGGGTTTCTGAAGACTATTGTCCCATTATAAATCACAATCAGCCGCTCAAGATTTTTCAATTTCAAGCTTATGTTATCGAAAAACCATTTATTTGACTTACCCTTCTCCGAGATAGTCGCATACAGAGTTCAGTATATCATATGAAAATCTGTCAGCACACATGGAATATCCCTGTTGACCTTTGTATGTGATCTTGACCACATATTGTATAGTCGATACTGCATTGTACCAGTTGTGTGTTTGAGTATAACGTTAAAATGTTCCAATTATTCATGCAGTTATTTGAAGTTTATTATTTTGAAAACATGTGAATTCAATTTGAATGTTTCTTACAGCAATTGAGTTCGTCTGATTGATCCTTACAATCATTTATTCCATCACACCATTTCCTTCTTGGCACACATCTATTTGTCCGAAAACACTTGGACTCATTAGGTTTGCAAACGACTGAATGAGTTGCAGATTTTCAAGTGATATATTTCCGAGTGTTTTATTTTTTATATATTAATTGGCCACAGCAGATTTGTTCTCCTCACCACAGTTTTCTTCATCGTCTCCTTTTGGACAGTCTTTAGTTCCATCACACAACCAGCTTCTGTCGACGCACGGTCCTTTACGACATTCGAATTCTGAACACGCTGTAAATGATTTTGAGATCAAGTTTGTTTTAACGAGGCAAAGTTTAATGTTTATATTTATTCCATTGACTTCTTGAGCCAAGTGAAGATACTTCAATGAATAAATAAAAGAGAAACTATAATATTTTAAAAAGAAACAAACAATCGCAGTCTATTTCATCTTCGAAATTTGGACAGTCACTGTAACTATCGCAAATATGATACCAACTTACACATCTACCCCCACAATATATTCGACAATCGGCTACTGCACGAGTGGATATGCTAAGAACAACTGGATGGGTGATCGGTTTAAATTTTTTTCAAAACTCAATTTTCAAATTTCATGAATGTTTTTTTTATTTTAATTACTATTAAATTAACACTAGATTTTAATTGAAACAGCTCACTTGCGACAAAAGCCCTTGCAAACATTTTGCTTGAACTCTGCTTGTGACTGAGAGAATATTTATACACAAGGTTTTTATTTTTAAATAACAAAAGATTTTGCGTTTTTTATTTTAATTTTCGAATATTAAAGTCAAATTCATGAAACTATAGATATTTGAACTAGCGGAAATAATTGTGTAATTGAATTTGGCTGAAAAATGTCTAAGCTGCATAATCGATTAGGTTGAATTAACTTCTCATTAAAATAACTAAATCCAGTATTAAAATATCAAATAAACATTTTTTTTCAAAACAACAATTTAATTAAAATTTTAATTAGCCCTTAATTTAAGGAACAAATATAATTGATTTTTTTTGAATCTAGCGTTCTTGCCCCCACTTTTGCTTGTCATGAGCCTCCTTGTCTTCCAGCGACAAGGTCTTCAAGCGCCTCAGCTCCGTCTTCTTCTTCAAAGGTTCAGCTTCCAGTGCTTCTTGTAAAAATTCGTGTTGCATGATGGGTGTCTTCCTTATTGTCTTGGTGCCATGAAGGCGTGCACTTCAAGGGGCTAACGATGTATTTACAAAGCGCCTCGTTAGATTTGATTAGGTTAGCTTCCTTCATTTAGTTTCATGTGTCTTTATAAGACAGATTTTTTTTTTCAAATAAATAATATAAAATAATATAAAATAACAATAATAAAAAAATTACATAAAATATATTATAATAATATAATATAAAATAATTCATTGCAAAGTTTGATTAATCTTTCAACGGATGGTTACTCATATTTTTGCTTTTTTTTCATATGCTTAATGATCTTTGTTATAAGAACTCTTCCGAGATTTTTTTGATTACAAGTTTTTATATGCTAGTTATCAGCAATTTAAAAATTCTTTTAGAGAAGAATATTAAAAATCTTACCTGTCAAACTTGCTCATGAATTTTCGTAAACAGCTACTCGCCTCCGCCAAGACCTCTCTAACTTGATCAGAAATTTATCTTTAGTGCTTTTGAGACAACCTAGATTTCAAACTGCACAATTTACCAAATTATACATTAATTCATTCATTTTATTTTTATACTTTTTTGAAAATCACTTTTAAATGATAGAATTTTTTTTCGAAAAACACACTTGATAACCTTTTAATGTTTTATTGACCAAAAATCAGACATTTTTACTTTTTTTAAACCATGAGCTTATTCTGTTTTCTTTTTCAAAAATCTAATTATGTCAAACGTGTTCTTACCATGCTTAAAAATAAAATGTCCCTGCGTGAATAAAAAAATACAACCAAACTTATGAAGGCTATAAAAAAACCCTAACGACCACATTCATTCTGGACTTGATCTAATAAAGACTATGAAGAAGAAAAAGTACCCAACCATCACGACCACATTCGCTCTGTTATTGGTGAAAAACTCTTTTTTTTGTAAAAGTTCATTTTTTCAAAAGTTTGATTGAAAATGATTGATTTTCACTTAATTTTTTCAAAATTTTTTTCTTAATTGTTCCAATTAAATATATTTTTCAGAGTCTTCATTGGAGCAAATCTAATCAGAAGGTGAATAGGTTTTGCAAAACATTTGTTAAATTGCTTCGACTTTTGAAAATATCTCTAATGAGTTCAGGTAACTTTCAATAATTAGTTTTTTTTAAATCAAGGTCTATTCAAACTTTCAATAAACCAACGGCCATCTCACAGATTGCGGAGACTTTATTTGCTATAACAGATGTAAGGACCTCTCACTTGGGTGCAACAAAGTCTATGACTGTCCCCATAGAGAAGACGAGGCTGACTGTACTTTGAATACACAGAGAAGTTTCTTTTTTGTTATTTCCACTTGTTTGAAATCTTCAGTTTTATAACTTTTTTTGTTATGGACCCATTTCACATGGCTCAGCTTGCTTGTTTGTTTTTGAAAAAATATATATATTGAGTCCATCCACTTTGGAGCTTTTTTACTGCTTTGCCTCATAGACATTCAAAAATACATTTTTTTTGAATTCAGCAACTTATAAAATATATTTTTTAAGGAAATTAACGTCAGTTCTTTGTCATGCAGTTTTTGTGCTTTCACGACCACATTGACAATCTCGTCTACTCTTTTGGGAACAAGCCACACTAGGATAAACATATATTTATGGAACACAGCGAAAGCCCCTCAAGACTTAATCTCAAGAATTCTGGAAAAGTTTCTGCGTTAAAGTAAATTTATGTATATAAATATACGTATATGTAATTGAGATAGCAATTTCATCGTGCTTTCTTCACCGCTTCACCCCCCACCCCTTCCCACACACACATACACACACACACACACACACACACACACACACACACACACACACACACACACACACACACAAAAGTTATTTGCTAATCCTATGGTAAAATAATAAAGATCAATGAGCAAGTCAAAAACTTTATTATTTTTAAATGTTAGTGTTTTAAAGTTTTTTTTTGAAAATTTGAAGAAAAAACAAAATGTTCATTCATTCAAAAATTAAATTTATGTAATTCATGTTATTTCAAATAATTTTGAGAAAACTACACTGTTTTTGTTGTGAATAAAAAAATTAATTTAAGGAAGTAGATATTGATTGTAAAAAAAAAAAGTTAATTTTGAGACTTAAAAATACAGCAGTTCGACAAAGTAACAGACACCGTCCCAGCGAGTTCAGCCCTGAGGTCATGGCAACGAATCCAGGCCATGAACATTTGACAACTAGTCATTAGAACTATTAGAACCATTTCTAGTAGCTTACCACAGTTTTACCGTCTGTCATTTTGCTTATCAATTTGTACGCAACCAGCTTCTTTGTTCAGTTCAAAGTATATGAACCCATTTCAGGCCGAATAAATGACGCTACAACAATTGTAAGTTGATAGCTGACGTCGGGAAAAGCATCAAGTCAAAAAACATTACCGCCCAACCGTCAAGCAACTTACGGAAAACTCCGAAAAGGTCCCGAGGAAAGGGTTCTGTGAAAAAATAGAAAAAATGTTGTTGGAACAGCGCATTCTTGGCAGAACTAAAATTGCCAGAACTAAAATTAATCTCGATAATTTATCGTTATTGATAAATTGGAAAAAATAAGAAAATATTGAATTTTGTCTCTCAAAGAATGTGAGATAAAATCTCAAAATCACAAGCAAGGCGGCTTAAAAGTTATGAGCAATGTAAGTTGGAAATCACAAAAAGTCAAATATTTAATTTTAAAAACAAATTACCTATGAAAGAATCAATGTCGTTTGAGAATGCATACAGTCAGAACTATTTCAGTCACAACTTGAAAAGATCTCCGGAAGACTGCAAAGGAGCTCCAGGAAGAGGGTTCCAAACGATAGGATTGCAAAAGTGTCGCTGGAACCGTGAATTCTGGCCAAAGCTTGAATGAATCTCATTAATTATTTTGAAAAATGACTTTTCCAAAAAACGAACATTTAGAAGCAGAGTATCACAGGAAGGTTGAGCAAAACTCTCAAACAAAAAGCTAAGCAGCCCAAAAATTATGAAAAAGGTTTGTTATAAATCAATTTGTTAGTTATAGAAGCAAGAGCTCAAAAAAATCACCACTGAAAGACTCAATGCCTTCCTGGAAATAAGTCACTTTGAAGTGTCCAGAGTCCATTTCGAAGTTGTCGGCATAACTCGACACAGCCACTTGCACCCACAAGCCGTTTGGTTTCTTGCACATCACTGGACCACCATTGTCGCCCTGGTGAGTGGTTGGTTGGAACCAGTGGAAAACTGTTTTTGAAATGTTTGAAAGTTCATTTCATACTTTCAAACTAGCTATTCAAACAAAAGTGAAAAGTTTTTTAAAAATCGAAACACCTTTTGAAGAGTTTTTCCGAATTGATGAGGAATTGTAACTGTACAAATGTGCCTCCTTCCAATTGATTCACAAATCCTTTCAGGTAACCACTTCATTTTTCCATGAGCCAACTGATTCATCATCGTTAATGTGTTTCCACCAAACTCTTCATGTGTGTTGAATCCAGCAACTACACACACTTCGTACGTCAAAGCATCTCTTTCGAACGAGTTGAAGTCTTGTACACAGATTGGACGTACCTGTGAGAAGGAAGTTCGAGTGAGATTGAGTTTTTGTTGCCTGGATGCTCTAAAAATTTTTACAAGTTGATCTCACTGAGTTTTTGATTTCTAGATTTTTTTTCAATTTCAGGAAGATTATGTCATCTTTTTTCAAAACTTTTTTGACGTCCAACCACGTAATGCCTTCATTTTTCTTCAAATCCGTCACTCCCACTGCCACTTTATAATCGCTTGCATCTTCGACAGGATTTCCATGGGTCTCACGGGTCTGCCTAAAAACAATTTTGAGATATTTCAGAATTATTCAAACAATATATATATCAGATATGAACAATATATAAATGATATTCGAATCATCACTTCCTCCCTCACTTGAGGCAATGTGCAGACGAGACGACCCAGTGGAGACTGATGATTGAAGCGGTGCAATAGCTGGAATGAGTTGGACTCAGCTTCGTTTGCAAAGAAGCCACCCACGGCCATTGGCCAACTACAGCACTGGTCTTGGTGACGATGAAGGCCTTTTCATCTTCAAATTCTGGTGCTCTTTTTCCGCATCCTGGAGGAAGGGTGGTAGATTCAGATAAGCGTGTGGTCAGCGGAACTTTGTCCAAAATTCACCCAAAGGCTTGCAAATCAGCTTCAATTTTTTCTTAGTTGTGCAGGGTCTGTTGGAAAAATGTTTCGAGGCGCAACGGACATTGTTTATTAGATAGATAATTACATGTTCTTGGTACGAAATAGTCAAATATTCCATTGTGAAAGTCCCAAAGACAAAAAACTCAACTGTAAGGCGAAGATAATCAGGAAACTGTGTTCGGTGGAAATGTTGTGGATTCCGAGGGCTTTATCCTTGGCATTCAATGCTTCAATGTCGGAAGACTTCATTAGTCTGATTTTAATTTTCTCAATTAGTTTTGAAAATTGAGTTCTGAATATGGAACTAAAATAATTAAAATGAAATTAATTAATTAAAGAAGTTCAAAGTTCAATTATTTTTCCCACCCCCTTCCAAGGTAGTGACATATGGAATGGAGCAGCTTTTCGTTTTGGTTGTCTGCACACAAGAAGTATCCTTCACGGCCTTTGTGAATGATCGAGACGAAATCTTTTTCTAGAGATACTGCATCATGGGGAAAAGATATAAAAAAATAAGAATTAGTAAAATTCAAGTGAATTTAGATATGAATTGAAACGCATTTAATTTAGAGCGAGTGAGTTTTCATCGAAGCAATTCCCACAGCAGTTTGTTTCATCCGACTTGTCTCTGCAATCGTTTATTCCATCACATCTCATCACACCCGCTATACAGCTGTTCCTCGTGAAACACTTGAATTCGTCAGCTTTACAAACAACTGGAATAGTATAAGATAATCGTATCAAAACTTGATAAAAATGAAAATCCAATCATGATTATTTGTGGTCCAACTCGCAGCACAAAAGTATTTACCGCATTTTTTGTTTTTTTCATCGTCTCCCTCAGGGCAGTCCTTGGTGCCATCACACATCCAGCTTTGGTGGATGCAAGGACCCTTGAGGCACTTGTATTGGTCCTCTTCACACATATTGTCGACTTGCATGAATTTTATGGGGGTTTCTGAAAGTCAGACAAACGTAAGCTAAATTAGTAGTAGTGAATAATTTCAGCGTATTTCGTGATAAAAACTCCCAATAAATAAACTTCTCCAAAGAGTCTCAAACACATACGGCATTCATTTTCGTCTTCTCCATTATAACAATTTTTGTAACCGTCGCATCTCACTCGGTTAGGAAGACAACGACCATCGCAGTAGA
>OX387255.1:1274904-1339904 GCA_947562095.1 Branchellion lobata | reverse complement strand
TGAACACCCTGCTCACCAACCATGGAGACGTGGCAGTGGCTTTCAACTTTATATTTTTGGTAACGCTTTGAAGTTAACTTCAACTGCCAGTTTTGAAGATCTTTGTAAGAGAATAAAGTCAACAAGATTCTCAAACCACCTCCCAGCTACCGACAGCTCCAAATTGGACGTTGGAACTCTTTGGACAGTAGAAAGTTAATTTTATAAGTAACGCTGTTTACGCTGCAGTGGGACAAAATAAGATTTTGTCGACTTTTCAGTGAGTGTCTCACAAGGATCTGTTCTTGGACCATTGTTGTTTTACACTGGGGACCTCGGATGAATAGTAATGGAATAAAAGCGGGAACTTCATCAATATACTGATGACACTCAAATATATGACTACTGCAAGAATGAAGGTACAGAGTAAATGCAGCTGGGAGGGTCTGAGTGTGTAGATGAAATCGCAGCTTGTATGAAAACCAGTTGCTTCAGGCTCAACAGTGCAGACTCAGGTGAGATGGTTTTTTCCCATCGGAAGCTGAAGAATATCTTGAGCTATTTTTTCCGTTCAGTTAAAAAATAACATCCTCACATCAAAATCTGTAAAGAACTTGGGAATCTCTATGGATAGAGACCTCACGATGTCAACGCAGATATCAAAAACAATACAGATGTGTTTTACTTCTTTGGTTCAAATAAGATCTTTCAAGGGATGTTTGACAATGGACTCCTTGAAGATAGTTGCATCAGCTTTAGTGTTAAGTCGTATTGACTATGGCAACATGGCTTTAGTCAGCTTACCTAAGGTACCACCGTAGAGTATCCAATCCATGATTAATACAACAGCCAGGCTCAGTATAGAAGTAAGGACTTGTGATAAAATTATCCTTGTACTCAAGAAACTCCACTGACTAAAAATTGATGAAAGAATCAGATTCGAAATTTCTCTGCAGATGTACATGGGTATGTCCAACGAGGGTCCTGCGTACCTGACACGTGATCTAGTTCCAGTTGCTAGTCTGTAGTGGAAACAAAGACTAAGACTAGCTAAATTGAAGGATGTTGTCCTCAACAAGCACAAGTTCAAATCATCAAGATTAAGAAGGTTCAGCTTCAGCGGACCTAAGTTGTGGAACAACCTGTTTAACAGTTTGAAATTTTCAAGTTCAACAAAATTGTGTTGTCGATCTCTATCTATTCAATAAATTCTTTTTTTATCATAACAAAGATAGATTAATTGTTTTAACAATTATTATCATTTTATGTATTCATTTAATTCCATTTGTCCTTTTTCATTATAACTATAATGATAAGTCGCTTTGAGTGGCCTCGAAACTCTACGGTGTTAAACTACTATAATAGTATTAGTATTTTTATTGTATTGTGTTGTAATACTATGTTTTTTTCAATTTAATAAACATATTTTTAGCGTTGGTTTGAATTTTCTGAACAAAAACAAGAATTGCATTCAAAGTCAAAATTAACTGATTTTATTCCTCCTTCATACTTCAGACAGTGTCTATACGTAAGAATCCATTGGGCATTGATGATGGTTGCGAGGCAGTATTTAATCTGGTTTTTTTCTTCTGAGTTTCGCAAATAAGCCACCCATGGCCATTGACCAACCTCAGAATGGATTGCTCTGTTGATGTAAGAATTTTTGACTTCAAATTTGTTCGCCCTTTTGCCACATTCTAAAAAAAGAAAAAAAAAGTATTAAAAAGTTGTTGGTGGAATGAATTTTTTTGTGTTGAACACCTGGCGGTTCACATTTTATCATTATCTTTTTTCTTGTCTTGCACATTCTGAATTGAAATTATGTTCAAAATGTATAATTCTGTTCTAACTGGTTTCCTATTATACTTTGCTTTTTTTTCAATTTAAAAAAATGATGTTAGAAACATTATTTTCACACCAATTAAAATGAATTTATGACTTTAGGGTAGTACACCAACCATCGTCCTCATTTCTGTTTCTCTATTCTAAAAACAAATTAACGCTCATTTTCAAAATGAGTGAAAACATACAAAAAAAACAGAAAATAATTTACCGTTTTTCGAAAAGTTCGATGATAGTGGTTTCGATGAATAAACGGTCGAAGGTGAGGGTATTACCCATTTTGGATTGCATTGGCCTATGGTAAAAGGTGTTCAGGCGTCTGTGTGTATATTTGTTCAAATAGAAAAATTCGTTTCAATTTTTCAAGTTATTTATCGAAAAAAAAGAAATATTGACCCTTTTCCTAAGCTGCGACAAAAAGAATTCAAAAATATATGGTTGAAACTGTCAGAACACAAGTAATATCCCATCATTCCTTCGTATTGAATCCTAAATTCGTCGTTTTCTATATAAACTGCATGGAATATATGTATGAAGTGTTCACGTTCCAAATGCAATCCCCCAACAACTTAATCAGAAAATATACTTTAAAAAAGTAAAAACAATAACTTTCGATGAAAAGTATCAATAAATACAAAAAAATTGAAAAAGTTAATTTTTATCCAAAGAAGACTTTTACAGCAATAGGCTTCGTCGGACCTATCCTCACAATCGTCTTTTCCATCACACTTCTCCTTTATTGGAACACACCGGTTGTTTTTGGAGCACTTGAACTCATCAGTTCCACAAATGACTGCATCAACCACGTTTGTTGTCACCGGGGTGGTTCAAATGTAACAACGGTGTGGATGAACACGCATGTACACATAAGACAACACATGTGCAAGTTCATTTAAGTGAATCCTATTTTCATAGTCAGATTATTTCCATAGTCATATTTTTAGGTGCTTTTTTTTCTATCCAATAATTACTAATCTAATTAATATAGTATTAATATTAATATAATATAATATAATATAATATAATATAATATAATATAATATAATATAATATAATATAATATAATATAATATAATATAATATAATATAATATAATATAATATAATATAATATAATATAATATAATATAATATAATATAATATAATATAATATAATATAATATAATATAATATAATATAATATAATATAATATAATATAATATAATATAATATAATATAATATAATATAATATAATATAATATAATATAATATAATATAATATAATATAATATAATATAATATAATATAATATAATATAATATAATATAATATAATATAATATAATATAATATAATATAATATAATATAATATAATATAATATAATATAATATAATATAATATAATATAATATAATATAATATAATATAATATAATATAATATAATATAATATAATATAATATAATATAATATAATATAATATAATATAATATAATATAATATAATATAATATAATATAATATAATATAATATAATATAATATAATATAATATAATATAATATAATATAATATAATATAATATAATATAATATAATATAATATAATATAATATAATATAATATAATATAATATAATATAATATAATATAATATAATATAATATAATATAATATAATATAATATAATATAATATAATATAATATAATATAATATAATATAATATAATATAATATAATATAATATAATATAATATAATATAATATAATATAATATAATATAATATAATATAATATAATATAATATAATATAATATAATATAATATAATATAATATAATATAATATAATATAATATAATATAATATAATATAATATAATATAATATAATATAATATAATATAATATAATATAATATAATATAATATAATATAATATAATATAATATAATATAATATAATATAATATAATATAATATAATATAATATAATATAATATAATATAATATAATATAATATAATATAATATAATATAATATAATATAATATAATATAATATAATATAATATAATATAATATAATATAATATAATATAATATAATATAATATAATATAATATAATATAATATAATATAATATAATATAATATAATATAATATAATATAATATAATATAATATAATATAATATAATATAATATAATATAATATAATATAATATAATATAATATAATATAATATAATATAATATAATATAATATAATATAATATAATATAATATAATATAATATAATATAATATAATATAATATAATATAATATAATATAATATAATATAATATAATATAATATAATATAATATAATATAATATAATATAATATAATATAATATAATATAATATAATATAATATAATATAATATAATATAATATAATATAATATAATATAATATAATATAATATAATATAATATAATATAATATAATATAATATAATATAATATAATATAATATAATATAATATAATATAATATAATATAATATAATATAATATAATATAATATAATATAATATAATATAATATAATATAATATAATATAATATAATATAATATAATATAATATAATATAATATAATATAATATAATATAATATAATATAATATAATATAATATAATATAATATAATATAATATAATATAATATAATATAATATAATATAATATAATATAATATAATATAATATAATATAATATAATATAATATAATATAATATAATATAATATAATATAATATAATATAATATAATATAATATAATATAATATAATATAATATAATATAATATAATATAACATAATATAATATAATATAATATAATATAATATAATATAATATAATATAATATAATATAATATAATATAATATAATATAATATAATATAATATAATATAATATAATATAATATAATATAATATAATATAATATAATATAATATAATATAATATAATATAATATAATATAATATAATATAATATAATATAATATAATATAATATAATATAATATAATATAATATAATATAATATAATATAATATAATATAATATAATATAATATAATATAATATAATATAATATAATATAATATAATATAATATAATATAATATAATATAATATAATATAATATAATATAATATAATATAATATAATATAATATAATATAATATAATATAATATAATATAATATAATATAATATAATATAATATAATATAATATAATATAATATAATATAATATAATATAATATAATATAATATAATATAATATAATATAATATAATATAATATAATATAATATAATATAATATAATATAATATAATAAAATATAATATAATATAATATAATATAATATAATATAATATAATATAATATAATATAATATAATATAATATAATATAATATAATATAATATAATATAATATAATATAATATAATATAATATAATATAATATAATATAATATAATATAATATAATATAATATAATATAATATAATATAATATAATATAATATAATATAATATAATATAATATAATATAATATAATATAATATAATATAATATAATATAATATAATATAATATAATATAATATAATATAATATAATATAATATAATATAATATAATATAATATAATATAATATAATATAATATAATATAATATAATATAATATAATATAATATAATATAATATAATATAATATAATATAATATAATATAATATAATATAATATAATATAATATAATATAATATAATATAATATAATATAATATAATATAATATAATATAATATAATATAATATAATATAATATAATATAATATAATATAATATAATATAATATAATATAATATAATAATAATAATAATAATAATAATATAATATAATATAATATAATAATAATATTAATATAGTATTAATATACTAATATATTTAGCTTTCTAATCTATCGTCAACTACATGGAACTCTCTTCCTCCCAAGCCCATTTCTAGTGCTTTTTTACTTTAATTTTGTTAAGCCCTAAAACTTCGTTGTTTGAACACTTTGTAACAGAGCGTTTTTGAACAGTGTAGAATCAGCGATATAAATATATGATGAAGCGCTATATATATATGATTAGAATGGACCTGATAAGAAATTTTCACTTTTACACTAGAAATTTTAAGTTTTGAAATTTTTTTCTTCTAACATTTTTCTTCAAATCTATTATTATACCAATAATCAAAATATTCTCTTCAGGTCCTTCTCTACCAACAAAGTACAGGCTTATATCTAATCTTTCATTTTATTTAGAAAATCCTAGAAAAGTTTGCTTATGTACAGCTTCTTCCTTTTTTAAAGTTCACAGTCTGCTCCCTTCTATTCAGTCTGGATTTTGTCCTCTCAACAGTACTGAGACCTCACTTTTGAAAATATATAATGGTTCTTCGCTTTCCTGTGTAATGGGTAATATCGCCTCCTACCTTCTTTGCTTGGATAACTTCTTCGTTTTTGACACTGTTGAACGCTCTTTACTAATTCAGCAGCTCGAACACGTTTTGGAGATTCTGGTTTTTGCTCAACTGGATTTTTTCTTATCTTTCCAACAGAAGTTCGGTAATTTCCTTAAATAACTTTCATTATACTCATTCTTCTTTCCCATCTGGTGTCCTTCAGGGTTCTGTTCTTGGTCTTTTCTTTTTATTCTTTATACTTCTAAACTCCCAAGAATTATTTCTTCATTTCGCTTCAAATTCAACTCCATGCTGATGACTCTCACATCTTTACCACATTTCTCAAACACGACTCGTCTTCTACTTTCTCTAAAATTTCTTTATTAAACTTTATTAAGAATTAAACTTTTCACAAACAATTCAATTCTCAAACTACTATTTTTTTCGCTCAGCTTGTCCCGCTTTTTACTATTGTAACTCTTTATACTCGGGACTCCTAGACACCACGCTACACCCTCCCACCAATGCTTTCAATAATTTCAATGCTCGCTTAATTTCTAGCACTCATAAATTTTCTCGCCCAAAACCTATTCTCATCTTTTTACACTGGTTGCTTCTTAAAAAAGATCATTTTTTAAAATCTGCCCTCTCAAGTACAAAATAAAAAATAGTCACTCACCTCACTACTCAGCTGACCTTTTTAAGTTGCCTCTTCGTAAAGGACTGAGATCTACTCATTCTCATTTTTCAAAAAAACCTTCAGATATTACTTTTGCTAAATTTTCACTTTTCTACAGTGGCCCTTTTTATGAAACTCCCTTCTCCCAACTCTTACCTCTATTACTTCTCTACTTTCATTTCTTAAAGTTTTTAAAACTTCGTCGTTTAGACAGTTTGTAGCAGAGTGCTCTTGAACAGTGTGGAATTAACGCCTTGAGCAGTGTGGAATTAACGCCTTGAGCAGTGTGGAATTAACGCCTTGAGCAGTGTGGAATTAACGCTATACGAATAAGTAGGTCTGATTAGCTTAGACTAAAACTACCAAACATAAATTTACCACAATTTTTGTTTTTTTCATCATCTTCTAGTGGACAGTCCACGGTTCCATCACACAACAACTCTGAGTGAATGCATTTTCCTAGACGACAGTTGTAATGATCAAATTCACATCCTGTGGGAGGATTCGGAATTTTTTGTTTGAAAATAAACGATATTTGTTCAATTTGAAATGTTCTCATTTACTGAATTTTTTTTCTCAAAATATAATATCATCAAAAGCCGGTCAATTCGGATTTAATTTTGAATTTGAAACTGAAATTTCAAAATATATTCAAAAAAGAAATATCACACTTTTCAATTCTCTCACAATAATGATTTAACTTTAAAGGCAATAGAACCTATTTTTGTAGAAACACATAGAAACTTGAATTGAATTTATATATGCTTGAAGTGAAAATTCAATGGTTAAATAAATGGATTGACAAAAATATTGACAAATTTAAGCTTCTTACTACAAATTGATTCGTGTTCATCGTCTCCATCGCTGCATTGCTTAACGCCATCACACAACAACTTGAGAGAAATACATGCCCCATTCTCACATTCGTAATGGTTGTTTCTACACTCTAGCAACAGTTTTGAAAGTGTGGTATCGTGAAGACATAATGATCAGATTTGAATTGCAAAATCATCATGCAAGTTTAGGGTTAATACTCAACGGGTTTCGAAATTTGATCGATTAGAGAATATATATATGTTGAATGAAACATACTACAGTAGATTTCATCTTCTCCACCGGAACAATCTCTTATTTCGTTGCACTTGATAGAGCTGTCTTTACATTTTCCATCGCAAAAAAAACCTTTACAATCTGTAGGTGAAACGTTGTATTGAAAGTACAAGAAAAACATCATATAAAACGCTGATTTCTATTTTTCACTAGTATTTGACAGACCCTTTTAAGTTTTCAATTTTTTTTAAAGTTCAACAGAGTATCATAGAATTGTATATAAAATCATATGATATCAGTACTCAATGTGAATAGCTTTGAAAATATGCTATAAAGACAATAGAATTTGGTCAGTTTGAACTTTTAACAAAGAGTTCCAGTTATAATTTGAATGTCATAAAGGTTTGGGTCCATGGTCTTTATTGAATCAAATCCAGACAAACGCTGGAAATGGTACAGAACATAGTGAACAATCAAAATGAAAAAAAAATTAAAATCAACAAAAACTGAATGTCATAAAAATTTTCAAGTGTATGTTGCAAGAGATCAAATAGTCAAAAAAATAGTTTATATAAAAAAAATTAAAGTAACGACCATACACGTTTTCGTGAAACCGGAAATTTGGGTGAACCTTTTACGTCATAATTTTTATAAACGAAGTAAAAACTGAAAATGTGAATAATCAAAAAAATGAAAACAATCATATCAGTGTATTGAATGGTGAAACAGAAATAAAATGAATTACAAAAAAGTTCTGGTACATACCGCATCTTCCTCTAACTTCATCGTCTCCATCTGGGCAGTCCTTTTTTCCATTACACATCTTTTCTTCGGCAAGGCACGGTCCTTCCAGACATTTGTAGTCCTCATCTTTACAAACTGATAATTGTCAATTAGATGGTATTGTCAAAGGCACTTTGACAATAAATGGCAAAATTATTCAAAGACAAATTCTGATTTTTGAGCTCAAAAGCATGTCTCAGTCAAGTAGGAAAAAATTCGAAATTGAGTGAAAATAGCAAGCAGAAGACTCACTGCAATGTACTTCGTCTTCTCGCTCGGGACAGTCAATTCTGCCGTTGCATTCCACAGAGTCGCTCAAACATTTGCCATTGCAAAAGAACCCTCTGCATTCTGTACAGTTGGAGGTCCGTAGATACAAAGTAAGTATTTAAACACAATTTTAGAAAAGCAATAATGAAAACAGCATCACCAAGAACGGATGAGATGAAGCCAGGATACGCTACTTTGACAAACTCAGTCTGATCACGTTGCTCACCACTCCCTAAACTCACCACACCCACTAGAATCCACATGTTGTTGGTTCTCCTGCACATCAGTGGACTTCCATTGTCGTACTGGTGAATTGGAAGGAATTTGTTTGGTGGAAGAGTCTGTAATTGGGCTTGTAGTTTGTGTTATACATCTGGTTTGTGTTATACATCTGGTTCGTGTTGAACGTGTGGTTTGTGTTGAACATGTGGTTCGTGTTGAACATCTGGTTCGTGTTGAACATGTGGTTTGTGTTGAACATGTGGTTTGTGTTGAACATGTGGTTTGTGTTGAACATGTGGTTTGTGTTATACACGTGGTTTGTGTTGAACATGTGGTTTGTGTTGAACATGTGGTTTGTGTTGAACATGTGGTTTGTGTTGAACATGTGGTTCGTGCTGAACATGTGGTTCGTGTTGAACATGTGGTTTGTGTTGAACATCTGGTTCGTGTTGAACATCTGGTTCGTGTTGAACATGTGGTTTGTGTTGAACATGTGGTTCGTGTTGAACATGTGGTTCGTGTTGAACATGTGGTTTGTGTTATACACGTGGTTTGTGTTGAACATGTGGTTTGTGTTGAACATGTGGTTTGTGTTGAACATGTGGTTTGTGTTGAACATGTGGTTTGTGTTGAACATGTGGTTCGTGTTGAACATGTGGTTTGTGTTATACATGTGGTTTGTGTTGAACATGTGGTTTGTGTTTAACATGTGGTTTGTGTTGAACACGTGGTTCGTGTTGAACATGTGGTTCGTGTTGAACATCTGGTTCGTGTTGAACATGTGGTTTGTGTTGAACATGTGGTTTGTGTTGAACATGTGGTTCGTGTTGAACATGTGGTTTGTGTTATACATCTGGTTCGTGTTAAACATCTGGTTCGTGTTGAACATGTGGTTCGTGTTGAACATGTGGTTCGTGTTGAACATGTGGTTTGTGTTGAACATGTGGTTTGTGTTGAACATGTGGTTTGTGTTATACATGTGGTTTGTGTTATACATGTGGTTTGTGTTGAACATGTGGTTTGTGTTGAACATGTGGTTTGTGTTGAACATGTGGTTTGTGTTGAATTTGACGTTTGTGCCAAACTTATAAACAAGCAAAGTTAATTTCAACTGTTTTGACTCAAAAAATACAATAAAAACCTCAGTAACAAGATTTTCGTAGTGTTCGGGTATGCGAGCTGCACAAATCTTATTTGTTTTCTTATCTTCACATACATCTTTGGATATATTTTTCATTTTCCTATAAAAAAAGTATCTTTCGCGATTTTTTTTATTTTCTTCTAGTATTTCATCATCAATTCCAACAACTACACACACTACAAACGCCATGGTTTCTTTCTCAAAGACATCTGCCTTCAATAAACAGATCGGAGCGACCTGCAATAAAGAATTTTGTTTAAGTTGGATCCTGCTTGGCTGGAAAGCGCTCATTTACCCCATCTTAATAACCTCACCCTTCTGTAGGATATGACATGCAGCTTCAATTTGAAAAGAACTAGGTCATCTCTGAAGACCATCTTTTCGATTGTCTGCCAGGCTAGTTTCTTTTCACCACTCACATCCACTTCTCCCACTGAAACTTCATACTTTCTTATACTCCTTTCAACCTTTCCATCTTTAACTCTTGAGATATTTGAAAATGATAAACAATATAAACAGTTTTCAAAAGTGGAATGATATACAATTCGAAATGACGCTTGAATTAACTACAATCACACATCACTTTGTTAATACTTCAAGCAGTGTGCAGACGAGAGAATCCACTGATTACTGATGAGCGAAGCAACGCAATAGCTGTAGTAACTTTGATTAACTTTTATTCGCAAATAGGCCATCCACGGCCATTGGCCAACTTTGGAACGAATTCCTCCAATGACGTAGGAGTTTTTGGATTCAAGTTCGGGTGCTCTTTTACCACACACTGAAATGATGGAAATGAAATATAGAAGTATGATAATAATCTGAGGAATATTGATTATTTTGTTATCACCTGATGGTTTGCAAAGCAATTTTACTTTGGTGTAAGTTTTGCAAGGTCTGTTTGAAAGTTGGATTGGATAATTCATCCTTAAAGCTTTATTAATACAAAAAAATAAAACAGTCAGGGTGAGGTATTTAGGCTCGGTGATTATTTTGGTTTTTCACAATTTTTCACGTACAAGGTTACTAGATAATACATTTGAACAGTAAAAAACTGAATGAAAACGTCAAGCTTCATCTTTGTATTGATTTTTCTCCGTTTATTACTCGAAATATTTGTAAGGTTTCTCAGTTGGATTTAAAAAGTGTTGTAAAAACGTAGTGCAACATTTAGAGTTTCATACTTTATAAAAAAAACTCCTAGTTTCGAATGAGAATAGTTAAAGAATAGTGACCTCGAAACTCTACGGGGTTGATGCCACTATAATAATATTCGTTTTTGTATTGTATTGTATTGTAAAGCTAAAGAGATAATTCAGTGGAAGAAAAGGATTTTGAAGGGGATATATAAAAACTGGTCAATGAAACAGATAAAAAATGATTGAGACGACTACTGACAACGAGACCAAAAAAGAAGTTTGCAAAAAGTATCATTGATATTCGTAACTAGTCCTAACTCTAATCCTAGACCTCACTTCGAGTATTCATGAGGATGGTGAAAAATTCAAAGTTTATAATAACACCAAACAACTTGAAAATATTACGAACTTGGAAAATTATTGGAAGAAGGTTAAGCACAAAAATAATTAATTTAAATTTTATTTTATTTATTAATTTTTTAAATAAATATTAAATTATTTCGAAAACAAAGCTGTTATAAGAAGACAGTGATTGACTACTCTGGACTGAAGAGATCTATCATAGATTTTTCGGTGGAGTCCTTCCTGATAGTTAGACTGTTTTCACCATATGTCATCAGAATGGCAGTGTGGCTTTGCACTTCCCTGGTTGATTCATGTGTGAAAGTCATCAAAATTTTGAAAACAAACCTTGGCTCAAGCTGATGGTTGAATTCTCAACTCCGCGTTTTACAGCCAATAGCGCACATGAGCATGAAAAATCATTATAAACGTGTTTTTGTTTTACCCTTTTCCCATGTCATAACAGACAAGCTCAAAAAAAGCAGGTTTGTAATTATCAGCACATAAGCGATAGCCAGTTCTGCCTTTGTAAGTTATACTGATGAAATCATTCTTTGTGGATACTGTATCAACAATTTTTTCAATGTTTAAAAAATTGACTAACTTCCAAATTGGAAACATGAATAATAAATATAAGAAGTTCAGTCCATTTCAAAGCTTACTGCAGACGGCTTCATCTGATTTATCCTTACAATCATAATTTCCATCACACCTCTTCGATCTTGCAACGCAAAGATTTTGAGAAAAACACTTGAATTCGTTAGACAAGCAAACATCTGGAAAGAAGACGTGTATTCAAAATAGAATAGACTAGAAATTTCTCAATCAAAAATTTCCAAAAGGCATTTTTCAAACGCAATAATTTTTCAATAATCAAACTCAAAAGCAGAGAGGTTTCCACACAGATCTTTCAACACCACCTACTACAATCCGGGAATCTTTCATCCTCTTTCATGGGGCAATCTTCTGTTCCATCACACTTCCAACTCTCAGGGATGCATGGTCCATTTTTACATTGGTATTCCTTAGAGGCACACTCTGAAATCAAGACTTTTGAAATCAAGAAATACACCTCTCAGTATCTATGGTTTGGTGCATTCAGTTCTCTTATAACTTTTCTGCTAAAACTAGATTTAAGAAATATTTTCAAATACTATAAAATTTAGATTGTATATTTAAAAAAAAGATAATTTTGGTAATGAAACAATAATGGAAAAGAACTGGAGCAATTTTTTTCGTCTTCTCCAGAAACACAGTCCATGACGCCATCGCATTTAGCAGAGTTTTTATGACACTTTTTGTTGCAAACGAAGCCCTCGCAGTCTGTATGATGTTTGTTTGAGATTTAAATCGAAACAGTAGCATAGATATGTAAATATAATACGATACAACATATTTTTTTGAAATATTTTTTGTGGCTACCACAAACAGCGTCTATTTTGTTCCAACGTTATATGAAACAAAAGCTGTTGGAAAATTTTGAAGTTTTGTGGACTAATTTTCCATTGAAATTTAAAAAAAAAAAATGGTTAAGTTTTGAAGGTTTGGCGGTATGAAGAACCTCCATCTTAGTTTTTATTCATATATCAATGCTTATTCGAGATGAAGATTCTTGGAAGGTGATATTCCGAACTCAGTCTTTCTGGAGGTAGTTCAGTCAAACTAGTGCCTTTGTATAGCGCCTTTGGCCAGGGTTTGAGAATGTTTTCTAAGGAAGGTGGTTCCTCGCTGCTGGGATTTTCAATGACTAGCACGGCATCTATTGTTTCAAATGCTGTTTTCACAACTCACATATGAACTTAGCTGAGAATCAAACCTTGATCTTTGAGCTTACGGTTAACAAAGCTTTGGCGAACAGACGAAGAAAGAAGTAATAGAAAAAAAAAATTCAAAAAAAAAAACAAATATAAACAACAAAAAAAAACAAAACAACAAAAAAAGAACGAGAAAAAAAGTAAGGTTTTTGAAGAAACTAAGTGAACAACTGAGGTTTCAAGGAATTGATGAAAACGGATGAAGGTGTTCAGATAGATTGAACAAAACTCAATGTTGCCAGAAGAAAAAAAGTTATTTAGAAAATTAAATAGTTGCGTCTGATGATTATGGGAAACAGGGATTATTACTTATAATCAAGTGAATTTCTTCGTAGTTATGAGGCACACTGGTGAACACTGTTCTTTTTCCAACACCCCACTTTGTACGGCCACCTTTCGCCACACCTATCTGCACCCAAATGCCGTTCTGTTTCTTGCACATCAGTGGACCACCACTGTCGCCCTGGTGAGTTGAGTCACAAGGTGTCGTGAAATAGAATGTATCACTAATCATTCAAATCAATCATCCATTTGAGTACTTTGTATTTAAAAATTATTTCCGAATGCAAAAACAACAAAAAAAGTCTCGGCTTTTATAGTTTTCGTCTTTGGGCATTTTAAACAAGATTTCGATCAAGAGTGAAGGGTAGCTGGTACCTTTGAGATGTACGTTCCTTTTGGTTCTCGTATTATGGCGCAGATATATAAACCTTTCACAGTAGCATTACACAGTACTGAGCTTAATTTTTTTATTTTTCCATGAGCGAGGTGATATTCTGATTTAGTTGTTTTATTTTCCCCTTTTTCGTCACTTTTTTCGGTCCTAATAGATCCATAACCAGCAATCACACACAAATGATAAGTCCCTCTTTCCTTTCTATATGCGTCTTTGTCTGTTAAACAAATAGGCCGAACCTATGGAAATTAAATGCAAGTTTTGGTGTAATTTCATACAAATGAATGCCGATTATCACAATCATGTCGATCACCGATCTCACCGAATCGCTGAATTCCAATTTTTTTTTCAGTTTGAAGAGAACAATGTCTATGAGCACACTTTCTTTTGTATGTTCTAATTGTATAGCTTCGGAAACCTCGAGCAGTTTGTAACGTCTTCTTAAGACATAGCGTAAATCCACCACTTCCACCCCGACTTTTAATTTTTTCAAATCTTTCACAATATACCGATCGTTTTTATCTTTATACCTATTAATATCGTTTTATATTTAATTTCAAAAAGACAGAAGAATCAAGTTTTAAGCACTTTTTTCAATTTTTTTAATTATTTTGAGCACATAGTGACCACAAGACCACACAACCCCGTTACTTGAGGCAATGTGCAGCCGAAATAATCCATTGGTTATTGAGGATCGAAGCAGAGCATTTAAAATACTGCTTTCCCCTCTGTTGATAATGCACATATGCCACCCATGGCCATTCCTTGAGTTTGGATCGCATCCCATTGACGATGTAAGACTTTTTGAGCCTAAACTCAGGAGCTCTTAGACCGCATTCTGAAAAGTGGTGAGGTCGTTAGTGTTTCAAAGCAAAAATCGTTACGGCAGTAAGTTGTGTGCAAAAGACCTGGATTCTTGCAAAACAGAACGATTTTTCTCTTAGTTTTGCAAGGTCTGTTGAGAAATCACGTTTTGTAGTTAAAAATGTATTATCAAAATTTTTAAACAAAAAAAGGGTTACTTTGCTTTGACGAAGCGAATAGGACCTCCGTAAGAGATGTTGAGTATGGTTACACTTATTTCGTTGTTTTCCAGTGCTGGTAAAGTGAAGAAAGACTTCTCGCTGTTGTTTTGTGGTTGAATAACCTTTAATGAAAATTTTATGGAATTAATGTGAATCGATAAGACCAGCTTAGTGTTTTTTAAATCCAACATTCGAAGCAAAATCAGTTTGACCCCATTCCGAGATAATCACACAGAGAATTTAGTAAGTGATGGTTGTAGTTGTCAGCACACATGAAATAGTCGTTGTGACCATTGAAAGTTATTCTGACGAAGTTATTTTCTGTTCTCACTGCATTAAAAATAGATTGACCGGTGAAAATTGAAGAAAATGTTGACGAAAAGTTAAAAAAAAGTTAAAAGAATCATTCGTTGCAGGATTCGGTTTTGCTTGATGCATCTCTCACCACAATTGCTTTCGTCCGATCTATCATTACAATTGAATTTCCCATCACACACCCTCCGTTTTTGCACACAACGGTTTTTAGTGAGACATTTGAATTTATCAGCTCCACAATTGACTGAAGTTATGAAATTATTTGGTAAAAACTTCACATGAATGCGAGTTTTTTCATAAAATTTTTCGAACATTAATACTTCCACTCACCACATTTTATGACTTTTTCATCGTCTCCATGGGGACAATCTTCGCTTCCGTCACACAGCCATCCTATGTCAATGCATGCTCCATCTTTACATTGATATTGGTAAGACTCACATCCTGAATAAGTTTTATACAAGTATTTTTGATAACTTTTGATTCCAAACCTGATCAAAGTGGAAGAAACTACAAAACATATTTGTCTTCGGATTGCCAACGAGTGACATACCACAATTAACTTCGTCTTCTCCATACGGACAGTCTCGGATGCCATCGCACACAACTGAAACGTTCTCACATTTTCCACTACACAGGAAACCTTTACATTTTCGTCTTACAATGCCGGATTGGCAAAAGAGGAAAAAGACTGGAGGAAAAATATAATTTTTAATGTTTTTGAGTCTAAATATTTTATCCATACTTTTTGAAATGTTGTAAACTCAAATGTAGTTTCGGTTCAGAGTCACTCACCCGCCGTTGCAATAATTTTTTGTGAACTGTTCATCTAGGCTAGTATTTTAAACTGAAATTCATAATTTCTTATTTCAAAGATGATGAGAAAAAGCTTGAGTTTTAGTTTAAGTTATTTCGAAATGTTACTCAGAAGTTGTTTTTAAGCTTTTCAGTTGTTCGCTGAGCTCCCACTTTAATTGAAAAATAATCAAAAAGTGTGAAATCAATTGATTTCAACTGATTTCCACCATGATCAATTAACTTTGGATAATTAAAATTTGATCTTTTTCATTCTGCTATTGGTTTCAGAATACGTCGAAAAACCTTATTTATCATCATTACTGAACACTATTTTTTTATTAATTTTGGATTAATTTCGGTTCAATATTTTTAAAAAAATCAAAAATTACAATTTGAGAAGTCCGTTAAATTAAAAATTCAACTAATCAAAGAGTTATTCGTGGCTCTCTGAAAAATATATCCGTGAAGTAGAAAAACTGCATTGACATCGTAAATTTATGATTCTTCGGCATTTCAATCTCTAATTTTCAACGCATTTTTAATTTTTAAAATTAAAATTATTCTTTTAATATATTTTTTTCAATTTTCATAAACTCGATTGTATTTTTTTTATTCAATATCAGATAACATAATAATTTAATTATGTAATTATCAACTTTTTATTTCTTATTGTTCTTATTAGTAATCGATTCACGTCCATTTTTTAGTTTATTCATGTAGCTTTCATAAAGTTGATTAGACTTATTTGAAAACTCATGAGTGTTCACGTCAAAATCACAGTCTATGATTTATTTGCCAAGACAATCAAGTGACGTTGGTGCTAGAGTGCCATAATCCCTTGGTAGCCCACAGCGATTAAAACCTTTCAAGGAGAACGCCTTTAACATAGTGTTGTAAGGTGCTTTACAAATGCATAAAATGAATTGGCTTGGATTAGATTAGATTAGATTAGATTAGATTAGATTAGATTAGATTAGATTAGATTAGATTAGATTAGATTAGATTAGATTAGATTAGATTAGATTAGATTAGATTAGATTAGATTAGATTAGATTAGATTAGATTAGATTAGATTAGATTAGATTAGATTAGATTAGATTAGATTAGATTAGATTAGATTAGATTAGATTAGATTAGATTAGATTAGATTAGATTAGATTAGATTAGATTAGATTAGATTAGATTAGATTAGATTAGATTAGATTAGAGTAGAGTAGAGTAGATTAGATTAGATTAGATTAGATTAGATTAGATTAGATTAGATTAGATTAGATTAGATTAAATTAGATTAGATTAGATTAGATTAGATTAGATTAGATTAGATTAGATTAGATTAGATTAGATTAGATTAGATTAGATTAGATTAGATTAGATTAGATTAGATTAGATTAGATTAGATTAGATTAGATTAGATTAGATTAGATTAGATTAGATTAGATTAGATTAGATTAGAGTAGAGTAGAGTAGATTAGATTAGATTAGATTAGATTAGATTAGATTAGATTAGATTAGATTAGATTAAATTAGATTAGATTAGATTAGATTAGATTAGATTAGATTAGATTAGATTAGATTAGATTAGATTAGATTAGATTAGATTAGATTAGATTAGATTAGATTCTATTTTGATGTCCCAATGGGTTAAAGTCCTTAACCAGGATTCGTTCATAACATTCGTTGCATTGCAGTGAACTGTATGAGCATTATCACTGCTTGTGAAGGACCTCTATGTTGAAAGTTTTTGTTTTGAATAATCTCAAAAACTCAAAATGAGAAAAACGTTAAAAGTTTCACAGTACGTTCACAGAACCCAATTTCACTCTTAACTTGTAAGGTTCCATCAATTTCTTTATATTGTCAATGGTCAACTTGGTCTTTATTTTAATATGATTATTCGTAACTTTATGGCGTTTATTCGACACCCCTGTGCTTGAAGCATGTTTCGCTGTAAAACGTGATCGGGTGAGCCCAGGTTCGAATCTTGAAAGCAGCAATTCAATTAAAGTACAGATGCCGTCCTAGAGTGTCCAGTCTTCTAGCAGCCCTTAGCGAGTAAAACCGTTTCCATGAGAGCGCCTTGGAACATAATGCTGAGGAACGCGTCACATATATCCTGATGAAATCAAATTAGATTAGAAAAACATGGCAAACAATCGAAATTAGAATAAAAAACTGAAAGTAACAATATGTGAACGCCATGAAAACTGCCTGTCGAAAGAAATCAAAATGTACTATAAAATCAAGTTGATGAATCTTGGAAATTCCAATTTTTGCAAGTGTTTTTATTATTTTTTGAAGATTGTTTCATGTTGCAAGGTATTTCTTAATCAAAAAATATATAAAACTAGTTAACCAGACCATCGCATTGCTGAGCATTCACCAAATAACTTAAGTCGAACAACAGCCGAGACTATGAAGCAAAGAAGCTGCAAGTTATCAAAAGCTCTAGTAACCAAAACAGCCCGAAAATAAAAGCTAACTACAACTATTGAAGCACTGAAAAGATTGAAAGCCCTTCAAGCCACTATGAGCCAAATTGTTTGAATGAATGCAATTCAACAATGTGATTTTGAGAATGACGATGGAAACCATTCGATGTGAACACAGATGGTTGGAGATTGCGAAGTAAAATAATGAAACATACGACAATTTTGTTCTTCTTCGTCTTGTCCACTTAGACAATTCTTGACGCCATTGCAATTCAAAGAAAAATCTATGCATTTTCCATCGCAGTAAACGTTTTTGCATTCTGTAGAATTTATAAAATGTTTATAGAATTGTGAGTTTGATTAAAACGCCAACCTTAAAACGACATATTGTATAAATTAAAGGGCACAAAGTTGATATGTCTTAAAATGTTTTATACAACTTTTATTGATAAAAAGTGTTTTCATTAGCTTATCACTATACACTGTACATAAGCTGAAAGAGTCTACAAAGCAGCTTGTACCAACTTTGCGCGGGACTTTTAGCAGAAAAAACTGTCAAACATAAAAATTCTTTTTTTAAATAAAAATTTCTTCTTTTTCATGCCTTCCATTGAGTCTCCTTCTAATTTTGAGTCCAAATGAAGGTTCTCTTTCCAGGCTTCTATATTAAACTCCCTCACCCCTCTTCCCCCATCACAACTCTTTCACATAAACTTATCCACTGAAATCCTCTTTTCCAGGCAAACTTATTCAACTATTATAGCCTTCACTAGACTTTTTGACAACACCCTCACCAACGTTTTTCAACTAACTCTACCGAATTAACTGAGACCATTAAATCTGTGTCCTTCTTCTCGTGCTCTCTACCTTATCCTAAATCATAGCTCCGAAAAGATCTCATTTCTTTTTCTCCTTTCATATCTTTTTTTTATTTGGCGTTTTTCAGAGTTCTATGCTTGGCCCCCTGCTTTTTATTCTTCATATGTCTGAACTTTCAAGAATCAAAGAATGCAAACTTGATAAGGCTTAACATGTTTTATATAATTTTTTTACTAGAAAGGTTTTTTTTATTTACATGTTTATATATACTCTGGCAAGCGTTTTTGTTCCAATTCGAGCTACAGTCAACAAAACTTCACTCTTAACAGTCTGAAATTGTAGCCTGGTAGACTACAAGGTACAAAAAGATAAGAAAAATATGCGAATTTTTGACATTGAATTTATCTAATTTAATTGGAAACAAAATCCAGTGGTACGAAAGTGCTCATTCCAATAGAAGTAGATATTTCATTTTGATGTGAAATTTTTTATTTAGAAAACA
Organism: Branchellion lobata; assembly: GCA_947562095.1. NCBI lineage: Eukaryota > Metazoa > Annelida > Clitellata > Hirudinida > Piscicolidae > Branchellion > Branchellion lobata. The sequence goes on along the minus strand of OX387255.1, from coordinate 1,319,621 downwards.
ATGTTCCTATGCTTATTACCTAAAACGGCTCGAATCATCTCGTCAAAGTGAGATACTTTGGTAAATGCTCCTTTGACCACACGAAAATTCGCGTGTTTCGCTAGACCTAATAGCATCCACAGTCCGTTTGGTTGTCTGCACATTAGAGGAGCACCAATGTCGCCCTGGTGAGTTGTATGTGGTGAGTCAAAGAAAATTCAATCTCGAGGGCTGTTCGACGCTTCCAGTTAAATTTAAATTATTTAGTTTAACTGTGATCATTCATTAAGATCGCTAATAAATCATGGGAGCTCGTGGTTTACTAAGTTTTACCAACAGGTGCAACGTTTGTGAATTCGCGATGATGAGCTTGTCCTGCACAAATCTCTTGTTTCGGATGCTTAAGGCAATTGGCTTTACGAAACTGCTTCATTTTACCATGAGTCAGATGTGTTTCGAAAATAATGCCGTCATGTTTAGCATAATTGGATTTTATTGCACCATAACCGGCAGCTACACAAACGTCGTATAAATGAAGAGATTCTTCAAAAAAGTTGGGTTGTATTAGACAGATCGGGCGTACCTAGGAAAATCAAGTGTGACGTCAGTTTGAAATCTTATCACTTAAGTTAGGAAATATCATGACAAGCTTTAAGGAACCTAACCGCTTCATTGAAATTAAGTTCTTCTTCCAGTTCAAGGAGAGCAATATCATTGTAAAAGGGTTTATAATTTTTTATAACAAAATTTTCCACCTCCAACACCGTAAGAGCTTCAGAATGAATTAGATTGGGTCTTCCCACAATGATTTTAAGAGACGCAACCTCTTGTTGAACATTTTCACTTTTATAATCACGCAAACTTGAAGTTGAATAGCAAAGTGAAAATGAATAATGAAACGTCAGATGTCGCAAAATCCAAGCTAATCACTGCTTCTATACATTGCTTACCCTAGCTTGCATTAAAAATTCAATATTAAATAGATATGTTTTTGTAATAGAATAGATAATAGATAACTTATTAAAACCAAGTAGTAATGATTGTAACGTTTTTCAGCTTAATTGGGCATTGAACCATGGGTTTCACGATTTAGATCTATTTGCGAACTACTTGCTAAGAGCTATAGAGGAAATTTCAGCACAATTATTAGCACAATTCTAAAAAAAACCACCCCCTGTTACTTCAAACAGCTAGCAGCTGTTATAATCCAACGGCTACTGATGATCGAACCAGTGCAAGGGAACAAATGTTTCCCTTTTACAGTTAATTGTACGAAAACCACCCAGGGCCATTCTCCAACACGGGAACGCATCCCGTTGACAATAAAAGAGTTTTTGGTGTCAAATTTAGAAAGTCTTTTGCCGCACTCTGAAAATAAAAAAATTATATTTTGAAGGGTTTTCCAATGTTTGTTTGTGAGCAAAATACCTGGAGCTCTGCACCTCATTTTCATCTTTGTCCTAACAGTGCAATTCCTGGTGAGAATTGTAAAAAAATTGGGATATTACGTTTGTAAGGTCCACATGTATGTTGAATCTGAACTTTTCATCAAAAATGAAAATGAGAACTTAACTGTAAGGAGAATATACGAGCGAGGCTGCTGCTGGTGACGGTACTTACATAAAAGCTGAAACCCTCTTCCTCATCTCTCATTTTTTCAAATTTATAAAATTCTACATCTCTGTGCATTTTGATAGATTTCCATGAATAGAATTACAAAAACTGATCAATAGATATTAAGGAATCGTTTAATGGAATATATCGGTGCTGAAAAAACTTCTATGACATTAAATGTTTTACCCTCCCCCAAGGTAGTGACACAGATGGCTCAAAGCATGAAAATTGAATTCGTCTAAACATAGGAAATAATCATCCTTATTTTTGTGATTTACTTTCACCCAATCGTTTTCTATTCTTACTGCGTCGAGGTAATCAATTTTTGGTGGAAAAAATGAATCAATTGAAAAATTATATTAGATAAAAATATTAAAATAAGATAAGAAAAATTTTGGCAAAAAATTAGACATTAGCAAAATCTCACTGCAGTTTTGTTCGTCCGAAAAATCTTCACAATCGTGTATTCCATCGCATCTTTGCGAAATTTCTATGCATTCGTAGTTGTAACAGGTGAAGAAATTAGGTTCGCATTTTTCTGGAATATAGAGTTATCTTTTCATGTTGAAGTATCTTAACTAAGTCATTGCTTCGATTTTGTTTAAGCGTGCCAACAAACCATTCCAAAACATGAAAGCATCAAAAGTAAAAATCATTTTTGAAAGTCAAATAAAACTGCATTCACGAATTTCCTACTATAACACTAAGATATCAACATGAAAGTATTTCCCCTTACTACATTTGCTTTCATCGTCCCCATTAGGACAGTCTTTGGTTCTATCACACACCCACTCTTTGGTGATGCATGGTCCTGAATAGCACTGGTATTGGTAAGATTTACACTCTGAAAATTTTTATGGAATTTTTTTATGGATATTGAATGAATAAAATGTTTTTATGCTTATATTTGACCTTTTTTAAGGCTCGAAACAAAAAGAAATATGTAAAAAAGCATGAAAAAGTTATACACCGCAGTTGATTTCGTCTTCCCCTTTTGGACATTCTCTGAATCCATTGCATACTTTACACCCTTGTGCACAATATGGAAACGTGCAAGCGCTTGATGCAATAGTGTTTTTCCAAAAAAGAATAACTGGCGGGAGAAAGTTAGTTGACGTTCAAATACTTTGTTTAAATATTGCTTGGTTGTTTCTGAGCATTGAAATCAAATGTGACTCCCTCACATGTGATAAAAGCACTTAAAAATATTTTGACTCGACAATTCTTGAAATACATCCTATACGCATATTCAAGGTCCTGTTTCATAGTAATGATAAATTTAATAGCATGCATTTGAAGTTTGTTTTTTCTCGAGAAGATTTATTATTTTAGTATAAATTTTATTCCATAATCTAATCAAAACAATTTTTCAACGCTGATCACACTCTGTTGCGCTCTGCTACAAACTGTTTAAACATAAGTTTAAAAGCTTTACCAAAACTGTATGAGGATGTATCGGAGATGAGATTGGGATGGAGGAAATCCAATAAAGAGAGAACACGATAAAATGATGCAATTTGATTATGAGTATGATCAACTGGTACCACAAAACGTGAGATTGAGTGGAAAGTCTGAGTGCCTTGCAAGGTAACTTAATAAGGTCTGTTTGGTTTTATAGTAAGTTTGTAATTTAGTTTAACTTTAATTGCAAGAAATATTTAATCATATTTTTTTGAAAACTAATCACAAACTGTGAAATCAATCATTTTTAATCAACATTTTTCATCAAATTCTAGTTAGAATAATTTTAAACCATGTAATTCTTCTAATGAAGTTTTTCAATTCAATCAAATTATTGTTAAAACGTAAAAAAATACTCAGCCTTAAGAGTTTATCATATAATTTTTTTTTTGGTAGAGCAGAATTTTTTTATAATCCAGTCTAAGTTAATTGATTCAATAAAAACATTGGAAATTGAAAAAAAAGAAATATTAACTTCTTAAAATTTTTTTAAATACCTTGTTCGTCATTTTGACTGAATTTTTATTATTGAAAGACTACTTAACATATTTTAATATAAATTTATTTTTAAGTATGCGCCTATGTTTAAACCGTTGCTTCAAAAGTGAAGCAACCAAGTCCTGTAAAATTTTATTTTTAGAAGTATATTTTTTCAATTAACATTGAAGCTAAAAGGAGAAGTGGAGGCGATTTTTGTTATTTTTTCAATTTGAATTATTTATGAATATATTACGGCGTCACCGCTCTTTGAAGTACTTAACCGGAGTGGTGGTTGCGACAGTGCCAGCTATAGCATACTTTAGGTACCAAAATTACAACACGGATCATCTGTTATTGACACTTGCTCCTTTGAGATTTGGAAGGGCAGCTTTGACTGGAGCAAGCATAGTGATCGACTACAAAATATCTCTTTCGGGTTTATCAAATGACAGTCAAGAATACAAAGAAGCTCTTTCAAAGGTTGACTTTAAAACTCAATTTGGTCAATTTTTCCTATTTTTTGGACTTTTTTTGAAATCGATTTTTATACTGCAATACAGGCTCACACAAGGTCAGCTGAGCGCTTGAAAACATTATGCTTGCGGAATGGAGGCTGTTACACAAAAGTTGGTCAGCACCTTGGTGTGCTTGACCACCTCATCCCACAGGAGTATGTTGTGGTCATGCGCACCCTTCACACCCATTCCACCCCTTCTCCTATTCACCACATTTACAAAGTTATCAAACAGGACTTAAAAAAAGAGGTCGAAATCTCTAAAGTTATTTCTACATGTTCAAGCGTAGATCAGTTACACTTCAAGAAACTATGAGTTTTCCAACTTAACATTTTCTAGGTGTTTGAGTTATTTTCCTTCTTTGATGACACACCCCTTGCATCAGCATCTTTGGCACAAGTTCACAAAGCTTGTTTGGCTGACGGAACCATGGTGGTTGTTAAAGTTCAACACCCACATGTAGAAAAAACTTCCAAAAGTGACATCACTTCCATGCAACTGATTTTCAACCTTGTGAGTTGGTGTCCATTACAGGAGTAGGAGTCGATATTCACTCTCAACTTCATTGTTTTCAACCTCCAAATCGCTTGCAGGTTTCTTACCTGTTTGAGGGTTTGGAGCTGGATTGGTTGGTACAAGAGTCAAGAAGGAATCTTCCCTTAGAGTTGGACTTTCAGAACGAGGCACTCAACAGCCAAAAAGCCAGTTCTCTTTTCAAAAGTCTCAAATTCCTCAAGGTTCTTGCAGTTTCAATCACCTTATCATTGTTTTTGTTCTTCCTTCTTAATGTTGTGGCTTCTATCATAGAGTGTCTCAGTTGCTTGCTTTAGAAATTTACATATTATTATTGTTATTATTATTTATTTTAACTTCCTTATTATTATTTTTGTTTATTTTATTATCATTATTATTAGTATTATTATTTTTATTATTATTATTTTTAGTTTTTTTCATCAATACTATTACTCTTTATTGTTGTTATATATCTCTGTATCTAACATTCATTCAGATCTATTCAATTGTTTCATATAGAGGCTTTCTCTATCTACCTTCACGCAACAACAAAATTTCGTCAACATGAATCTATTGCAAATGATAAATATTATTATAGTGAAATTAATTCTGAAAATCTTCAGAACCATTGACTGATTCCCAGCCAGATTCCCAAGGTACACAGAGAATTCACCACAAAGAGGGTTTTGACCATGGAGTATTGTGAGGGAGGATTTATAAATGACTTGTCGTTCATCAAAGAACACAACATTTCCATTAAAAAGGTCATTTTGGTTGCGTTTGTTTGTGTACTTGTTTGTGTGTGTGTGTGTGTTTGTGTGTGTGTGTGTGTGTGTTTGTGTGTGTGTGTGTGTGTGTGTGTGTGTGTGTGTGTGTGTGTGTGTGTGTGTGTGTGTGTGTGTGTGTGTGTGTGTGTGCGTGGGGACGTGTATATGTGAAAATTAGTAGCTTTCACTCAGAATGAGCACTTCAATAGAAAAATCCCTAAAATCATCACTATTATCATTATATCTTTTCAAACATTGTTTTCTGTTTTCAATTGTTATCATCATTCTATTTCTGCATTTTTATTTATGTTCGTAACAATTATAATTTCAAAAAAAATTTCAATAGCATACAACCACAGGTGGTAAGTCACTTGAGCGATCTGTACGCCTTTATGATCTTCCGTAGCGGCTTTGTGCACTGCGACCCCCACCCAGGCAACCTCCTCATCTCACCACCACCCCACGCCTCCCTCGTCCTCCTCGACCATGGCCTTTATCAGGTCTGCCACTATGGTCTGCTGTCTTCTCTGATATCGTGTTTCTTTGTCTTTATTGTGTCTTCAGCTTTTATGATTCTTCGTTTTTATTGTTTTATTTTTTCTATTGTGATTTTGATTTCTATTGGTAGTGTATTGTTTCATCTTTTTGTGTTTTGATTCTATTGTTTTTGTTTACGGTGTTTTTATTGTTGTTGGGTCTGCGCTTTTGTGATTCTATTGTTTTAGTGGTATTTTTTTTGTTATTAACGTTTTTTTCATTTTTTTAATGTTATTTTTATTATTATTAATTTTACTTTCATTGTTGTTAATGTTACTTTCATTGTTATCAATGTTATTTTGTATTACCTTCATTATTCTACCCACTGTTGCGGTTGATGGTTGTTGCAATCGTATTGTTATCACCCAGCTGTTACAGAAATGCAAAACGACCGCACCACAGACTTTTCAAGACTCGCTCCGTCTGGCCTACTGTCGAATATGGAAAGCGATATTGGAGGGGGATGAGAAGGGATTAGAGAGGGAGGCGGAGAAGTTGGGCGTGAAAAGTAGGTACCGCTTGTTGGCATGCATCCTCACTGGAAGATCGTGGTCCGCTATCAAAAGTAACCTCAGCACAGAGTATACCAGTCAGGAGGTGGGGATGGCGGTGTGGCTTTGGTATATTTTGGAGGTATAAGCCACTGTTCTTTTGGTTTTTTTAGAATTTTTTTTTCGCTCAAAAAAACTTAGTTTTACTCCAACCGTACACTACACACGACACAATTAATTTTGATTTTTGTTAGGTTTCAATTTATTTTGTTTTCATTAAATTTATTTTGAATCTTTCCAAACCCCGCGCAGGAGTCTCTAATTCGCAACTCAGCTCCGCACCTCTTTAACGACATCACTTCCGTCATCAGCTCCCTCCCTCGTCCGCTTGTCTTCCTCCTCAAGACCAATGACTTGATCAGGGGAGTTTGCAGGAGTTTGAACTTCAAGCCTGATGTATTCACTCGCTTGCACATCGCCAAGTCGTGTTTGACTGCTATTTATGAAGATCGAGTGAGTTTATGTGTATATGTGTGTGTGGGGGAGGAGGGGGGGAAGGGGCGTGTATGAAGATCGAGTGAGTTTGTGTGTCTGTGTGTATGTGGGTGGAAGAGGGTGTATGAAGATCGAGTGAGTTTGTGTGTCTGTGTGTGGGGGGGGGGGGGAAAGGGGTGTGTGTGCGTTTACAGTATGAGTTTGCGTGTACTGTTTGTTTCGCTATTGAAAATATTACCAGAACAAATCAGCATGATTTAACATGTAGGAAATCTTTGGGTTTTCAACATGTTTTTATCAGCTTTTGAATCACTTGAGAACCAAATTGGCGTGAAAAGCACCAAAAAACTTGATCGATTATTGTAGATCGAATTTTATTACATCAAATTAGGCACTAAAACGTTTCAACCTTCGACAGATGGCGCGCAGTGCGAGCATGGTCGGAAGATGGTATCTGAGGTGTTGTTTGTGGTGGCATTCAACTAGACTCACCCTTGCTGCTGTCCTCTCGCACCTACATCATTTAGTTAACAGCCCCAAACCGCTGCATATTCAGGCCGTTCAGGAACTCAGTACCGTCAGCCCCTCCTTCGATCAATCATTTCGCGTCTGAGATTTCCACGAGCTTGAGCGAGAATGTTCTGACTGTCTTTCTCAACCCTACTTATAGCAGTATGAGAAAAATAATAGTATTCTTTATTAATATTACTCATGAATTTTTGTTTTTTTTGCCTATTATATTTATTTCTAATACTTTCAAGATTACTTAATTTTCACATCATATACTGCTTGTTCGTTCCACTTGAATGATTGCCTCCAGTGGTACTTGATGATAATAATTATAACGATAAGGGGCGATCCTACATAAGAATCGTATATGTGGGCTTGCACGGAGATAACAAGAGCTTTCGAGTTGTTTATTTGTGAGGAATGTTTGGAACTTTTATTACTGGCGTCTAGTCACTTGTTCTCAATTTCTTTCTCCCACACACACACACACACACACACACACACGCACACACACACAAACACACACACACACATTCGAATGATAATCGCATGGCACTTGAAATACAAAAAGCACAAACGTCACATGTTAACCTTTCAAGCGCTTTTGGCAACATGCAAAAGTCAAAACGTGCCTCCTACTCAAGATTGTCAAGAATAAATATTATTTTCTAGAAGAGGAAAAAAGTGTCAAAGCGAAGATGTTGAACAAGTGTGGATGTTAAAGATAAACGAGAAAATCTATCTAACCGTCATAATTTTCAGCTTTTGTTACCGTCAATATTTTGGCCATTAGCATCATTATTATTATTGTCTTTTTTTAGTCGCTCTAAAAAGGCAAGCCTTTTCTCCCTCACTTGTGACTCATCCACCTCCTGGCCTCCTAGCCTGTCTGCTGCCCCTTCTGCTGTCCCTTCTGCCCTCGCTGCTCTCTCACGTGCTGGTATGTCTGTGTGCAATGTGACAGAGCGGAAAGTTTAATAAAAAAATAATAATAATGATAAATCTGGGGCCTAGCAAAAGATTTCACGAATGATTTTATTAGATTATGCGAAGATTAGCCAAAGGAAAAGGTTGAAAAGTTACATAATTTGAGCTACATAAATGCACAAGAATGTTTCTACTGAAACCGATGAATTCAAATTGGCAAAGCGCGGGAAAGAGCACGGAAACAACCTACCTGCAGCAGAGAGGAGGATGGCGTTGTTGAGGGCAACGTCATCTTCCTCCACGTGACTTCTGCTCTCCTCCAAAGCCCACTGCAGTTGCTCGTCATTGTTGCCCTCGTCATCGGCGTTGCTAGGGCCCTGGGCAGCGTTTTCAGACGTGCCCTGAGCCTGGAGAATCCTTGGTTTGGTGACCTGGACAGCTGGGGTGACGCGCAGAATGGGATCTGCTAGGCACTCTGATAAGTTTCCCAGCACCACAAAAATTGAATAGCCTGTGGTGATGGTGTTGGTGGTGAGATGATGATGGGGTGGTGATAGTATTCAAGTATGTTGACTAATATTTTGACACATCAATTGCTTGCCTAGGTGCTTTGGAGAATCAAAGTTATTAATAATAATAATATTATTATTAGTATTAGTAGTAGTATTTAAAGTATTATTATTATTATTATTATTGGTGAGTTGAAAACCTTCTACTTGGATTTGTTTGAGAAAAAGTCCTAGGTAGGTGTCAGAAAGAAGCTCAGGGAAGGAAAGAAGAGAGTTGAGATTGAACCACTGGTTGCCTATCTTGCGAATTGCAAACCAGTGTTGTCTGAAGTTGCAGATGAAGGCCTTTTGGGACCTATGGATTGGTGAATATTTTGATAAATAAATTAGAAAACAACAAAAATGGTCATTATGACAGACGTTGGGTCAAGTCGTGCAGCTGATGGTAATGGACTGGGACTGTTTAAGGGCACAAGAGAAAGGTTCCAAACATCAAGAGCTTTTTGAAGTACTTGAATAGAGAAGAAACCACTGTCATCATAGTTTGAAGATGGCTGATTCAAAAAGTCTTGATACTCACGTGTATCTGAGCCTAATTTAGAATTTTATTCTCAGTGATGAAACTTCATAGTTTAATTTCACTTGACAAATTTTAATAATTATTTATAATGGTGACCTGCCTCAGCCATGTACAAACGTTCTGACTCGTCAAGAGCCTTCGCCAAATCTGCCAAATCGAAAACTGTAAAATAGGATTCTTGAAGAAGAGCGTTCAAACAGTGCTGCGCACACAAGGCTCCTGATTGCTTCGAGAAGTAATTCAACACCTTTAGCTAATTTTACTATTTTATAATAAAGAACTTAATTAATATACACTTTAAAACATAGTTATTATATTTCTAATTTGAAATATTTGAAACATAGTTTTAAGGCAAGAACTTATACCTTTTCATGAAAGATTAAATCCATTTTTACTCCAAGTATGTTTCTGTATCTATGAGTAAGCTTACTTTCTTGAAAAATAATTAATTAAGCGCCAAACTTTGAATCATTAAAATTAAAACCAAATTTGATTTTTTTTAAACTATTGAAAACAATTTTTTATTGTCAAAAGATTTCGGTTCATCTAAAAGTATTTTCGACATATTAATCTGTTAAGTAATAATAATTTAATTGTGTTTTAATTCTTGTTTTCGAAAAATGTTTCCTTCAAGCTTCGAATTTCTGACAACATATTCTCGGTTCTGGAAAAATTTTAATTCTTTTGAGTTATATGCTAACGAAGAATACAAAAATTGATTAAAACTTATACAAAATAAAGAAAAGATATTTTGATCAATTTAACTTTTTTTCATGTTTTCATTGTTTTTTCATGTTTTGTAACATTTTCAGTAGCTGACTAAATTAGATCCAATTGAAAATATGAGAATAGTTTCTTCATTACACCAACACACAACCTGTGTTCGAAGCTTTTCCATTTTGAAACGGCATCTTCCTGTGTGGAAAGCTGAGATGCAAGGTATTCCTTCATTCCTCTTTTTTCCAAGGCACGCCTTCTCTTTGTTTCTTCCATGCTATACTCCACTCCTGTCGGATACAATGCAACAATGAGAAGAGTAGGTCAGATACTCAACAACAAAAATTTGGATCATTTTGATATAATTTTTTTTCAAATTCTAGATTTTATGACAGCATGATGTTTTTTTTAAATTTATATAGCGCTTTAACTAATGTCAAATCAGTGCTAGATTAGAGGAGATTAGAGTACAAACAATACAAACACGAATATTCTTATAGTGGCGTTAACCCCGTAGAGTTTCGAGGCCACTCAAAATAGTTCATATATCAAAGAATCTTCACTGACTGAACTCATCGTCATCTCTTTTCCACTTTTGCTTCTTCACACACCTCCTGCAGCATAGAAAGATGCCCCTGCACAGTTGCAAGAGCAGGGGTATGAGGGAGAGTGGAGGAGGGAGCAAAGGTGTATGGGCAAACTCTTTGACTAGACCTATCCTGTGGAACCGCCATGTCTTCAACGCCGCCTCTTCAATCTTCGTGAACGTGTAACTGTCGAAAGAGAATAAAAAAGAAAATGAAAAGGAAGCGTAAACATTCCAAACTTCAAAAAATCTAAAAAAAAGTAAATCTCAAAAAAATCTGAAAGTTCCGAAAAAGGATTAAAATGATCTCGAAACAGACATAATAGTCGAAAAGTTATATATGCTGGGAGTTGTCAGAAATAAAAATTACTGTAAAAACATTTTGAAAATTAAAAATTCATATGAGAAAAAATTCCAAATAAGGATTTAAAAAGCACGAATTATGAATACAGATACAAAACAGGAATAATACAAATACAAAAAAAGTAATTTAGAAAAAACTCAAAGTGGACCAAGCACCTGAATATGGCTACCAGAAGGTTAACGAGCATGACACACGTGACGATGACGTAGGCGCAGAAGAGGAGAAGGGCGATGATGGAGTAGGTAGGACAGAGGGGGTGTTGAAAGGGGTCTTGCAGGTGCAGGTCTGTGTCATTCACGCAGTTGTCTGCCTTGCCTGCAAGGGTGGGAGGATGCAGTTGCAAGTGGAATGGAAAAGTACAAGGGAAGTTTGGGTGGGAATTTTGGAGCCTTTCGGAAGTAATCAGTTTCTCTAGCTGCTCATCAAGTCACTCTTACATTCAGCCAAGCTTACAAACATCCACTCGAAACAAACCTATTCATAGACTTGATCGCCCACCCATCAGACCCCAAACCCCTACATAGGTTATCCACTCACCCACCTATCCACCCACCCACCCACCCAACCACCCACCCACCCACCCAACCACCCACCCACCCACCCAACCACCCACCCACCTACCCACCCACCCACCCACCTACCCACCCACCCACCCACCCACCCACCTACCCACCCACCTACCCACCTACCCACCCACCTACCCACCTACCCACCCACCTACCCACCCACCTACCCACCTACCCACCCACCCACCTACCCACCAATAATCTACCCATCCAACAGTCCACCAACCAGATCACCCACCCACCCAATAGCTCATCCAGGTTGAACTCTCCGAAGATAGCAAAGTATGGTTCGTAGAGTACCTTGAAGAGAGTGTGCCAGGAAGCAGGTGCAGATGGGTACAGGAAACAGAAGGATGTGACGCCATACGCCAGCAGAAAAACTCCAAATATCAACAGGAAAAACAACAGGTCTGACAACTTGAATTTGAAAACAAGAAGATTGTAAATAAGAATTATTTAAGAAGTTAAAAATAACTTATAAATTCACTCAATTATTGCTATTTTTGTTTTTTTTTTAACTATTAATCATTTGTATTCTCTTGATTTTCAATCATCTCCATTCAAAACCCTTCTTCCAATCAATCCCTCCCCCCCTCCCCTCCCTCAATCCTCCCCCCTCCCCCCATTCAACCCCCCTCCCCCCCCCCCCATTCAACCTCCCCCTCCCATTCAATCTTCTTACTCCCTCCCCCCCCCCATTCAATTTTCTTACTCCATCCCCACCCTCATTAAATTTTACCACCCCCATCAAACCCACCTAACCCCCAATAACTTTTTTCCACCCCCATTTACTCCCCACCCCTCCTCCCTCCCCATCAAACCCAATCAACCCCCACTACACACCATTGCTTGTATCATGATGACCTTAGGACCCATGTATCTCTGCACGTAAAAGAGGCGCAGTAGCTTGAGGATGCAGAGGAGGAGGAGGAGGGAAAGGATGGCGTGAGGGATGGTGGAAGAAGGAGGAAGAGTAGCCCTGAGGATGATGGTGATGATGAGAGGAAGGCTGATCAGCTGCTGGTAAATGTTCCAGCGGTCGGCAAAGTGTTTACGTGTCTTCATCCATAGTGATGGAGAGTTCTGGTTGAAGAACTTGGAAGTGTGTGGTGACAAAGGTGGGAAGATGTCGGTTGTGGTGGTGGTGGTGGTGGTGGTGGTGGTGGTGGTGGTGGTGGTGGTGGTGGTGGTGGTGGTGGTGGTGGTGGTGGTGGTGGTGGTAGTAGTAGTGGTGGCGGTGGTGGTAGTAGTGGTGGCGGTGGTGGTAGTAGTGGTGGTGTTGTTATTAAAGTTAATACTCCTGGTAGAGCATTGACTGTGTTAACGGTTCAGTAATAAATGTACCAAAGCCCATTATAAAAATCATTTATATTTTGTGACAAACTTGAACAAAAAATCTATTTATAACCTGTCTGAACTCGTCCAGCCAATAAGACAACTCCCACACATAGACCACCACTTCGCTCCACGTCACGTGGTCAGATCGGAAATCAGTCAGCATGAAGAAGGAAAAAAAAAGAAGGAAGAAAACGTAAGAAAGCTGTTGGGTATGGTCGGTTGTGGTCGATTGTGATTGGGTGTGGTTGGGTGTGGTTGGGTGTGGTTGGGTGTGGTTGGGTGTGGTTGGTGTGGTTGGTTGTGGTTGGGTGTGGTTGGTTGTGGTTGGTTGTGGTTGGTTGTGGTTAGGTGTGGATTGGTGTGTTTGGGTGTGGTTTGGTGTAGTTGGGTGTGGTTAGGTGTGGCTTGGTGTGATTGGGTGTGGTTAGGTGTGGCTTGGTGTGATTGGGTGTGGTTAGGTGTGGTTAGGTGTGGTTGGGTGTGGTTGGATGTGGTTGGTTGTGGTCAGTTGTGGTTGGTTGTGGTAATGCAAGTTTGAAACTTGTTATACTGGTTAATTTCATTCAGTAATATTCCAAAGTACTACTTTTCATTGTTTGCCATATTTAGCCTAACAAAACTCTATCCTGGCAATATATATTTAAAGTATAATCTTCATTGCAGTTATGGTCATCTTCATACAGAAAAAGCCAAGCGTACTGAATGGTAGGCGAACTTGACGATTGGAGCGGTGAAGAACAGGCGAAGCTTGGTGAAGAAGTTATGATGGTTGGGTAGTTTATAGAGGAGTTGGGTGGACGAATCTTTGGAGGAATATGAAAATGAAAAACAGCCGTTGAGAGTTGAAGATTTATCAGAAGAGCGAGGGATAGTGGCTGGGAGGGTTCGACGGGGGAGGGAGTTGAGTGTGGAAAATATGGTGGAGGTGGAGGAAAAAGAAGAATTTTTGCTTTTGTTGAGTTCGCAGTCGTTTGAATCGGTTGGACGTATTTGTGTGTTTGATCGCCTTGGTCTGAAGTCCATGAAGAGAACCATCACAAACGGAATCACTAAACCCAAGCTAATCTACCATGGGTGTTAGGAGTAATGTTGGAGTCAATTTTAAAAATATGGACCTTTATGATTCATTCAATGCTGGTTATAATACAGATAAATAAACTCAAATTGAAGATTACAAAAATCTTTCTAGCCTGATCTAATCTAATCTTATCAAGTTCTGCTTTGGAGACGTGGAAAACCAGGTGTTAACGAAAACAAAAAAAAATTATTTTTTTATTTTTTTATATTTGTTTTTTATTAATTTTTCAAAAAAAGTCAACTTTTGTTTTTGTTTCCTCACCAACCATCCACATGGGGGTGTGGTTTTTTATTCCTCCGTACCAAATGACGTTCAACTGCGTTTGACACACGTCATGGTCTGCATACGTCATCAACTGACCTTGATCATGAATAGATGAAAAGGAAAATGGATTATATTATTATTATTATTATTATTATTATTATTATTTTTTTTTTTTTTTTTTTTTTTTTTTTTTTATTGTTATTATTATTATTATTATTATTATTATTTTTTTTTTTTTTTTTTTTTTATATTATTACTATTATTATTATTATTATTATTATTATTATTATTATTATTATTATTATTATTATTATTATTATTGTTATTATTATTATTATTATTATTATTATTATTATTATTATTATTTTTATTATTGTTATTATTATTATTATTATTATTATTATTATTATTATTATTATTATTATTATTATTATTATTATTTTTATTATTATTATTATTATTATTATTATTATTATTATTATTATTTTTTTTTTTTTTTTTTTTTTTTTTTTTTTTTTTTATATTAATTTTATGATTTTTCTGTTACTAATATATGTTTTGGACACAGAGACATTGTTCTTCTCAATGGAAACTTTAACCCAGAAATACAAAATGGTGATCATAAGAAGGGTTTCAAATATATTTTCGATTAAAAATGATCCTTGCATGAGAATAATTTTAAATATAATTATGCTAAAAATAATTTTAAAGATAATTAAGCTAAAAATAATTTTAAATATAATTAAGCTAAAAATAATTTTAAATATAATTAAGCTTAAAATAATTTTAAATATAATTAAGCTAAAAATAATTTTAAATATAATTATGATGAAAAAGAATTTATATTTTTCTACAAAAACAAAATAAAAACGAAAATATTATCTATGGTGAAGCACCAAGGCACACCTTCTTCCGCCACCTCCAGGACACTCATATCTCCCCAGCAGGAGAGGTTGCGGAGTAGGAGGAGTCGGCTCATGCCACTGTTGATGAGGCTGCACTGACTCAATATCGCTCTGGCGTCCTCCTCGTAAGAGCTAGGGGGTGGGTGAGGAGTGGGTGGGTGAATGGTTGAGTGAATGGGTGAGTAAATGGGTGAGTGAATGGATGAGTGCGTTAGCGAGTGAATGGGTAATTGAATGGGTGAGTGGATGGGTGAGTGAAAGGGTGAGTGAATGGGTGAGTGGATGGGTGAGTGAATGGGTGAGTGCATAGGCGAGTGAAGGGGTGGGTTGGTGGCTGGGTGGGGGCGTGGATAGAAGGTTCGCTGGATGCTTCACAGTTGTAACTGCCAAAACAAGAAACTGAAAGTAAGTACCTAGTTAGTTTTTCAATCTCATTTTCAAAGCGACAAAATGAGTAACTGAGATATTTTTAAAGCTTTGTTTGAGCCCCTTCTAACCACTCACAGCCACTTCCAACCACTCACAGCCACTTCCAACCACTCACAGCCACTTCTAATCCCTCACAGCTACTTCCAACCCCTCACAGCCACTTCCAATCACTCACAGCCACTTCCAACCACTTACAGCCACTTCTAACCACTCACAGCCACTTCCAACCACTCACAGCCACTTCCAACCACTCACAGCCACTTCCAACCACTCACAGCCACTTCCAACCACTCACAACCACTTCCAACCACTCACTGCAATTTCCAACCACTCACAGCCATCTCCAACCACACCTAACCACTCACAACCACCTTCCACTGACTTGGCCTCTTTTTCGAGTTCCCTGGCCAGTTCGAAGCGCTCAAAAGTTTGAAGACACACTTTGGACCATGCCTTTAACAAGCGACTCGCCGTCAGTGCACTGCCTGCGTGGAGAAGGTGTGGGGTTGGGGTGTTGAAAGGCTCGCTGGGTCAACGCCGCTTGGATCAGAATAATAATTTTTGTTTGTGGAGTTTCATGTTTTCAACAGCTTAATAATGAAAGAATAGATTATATATTTTTTTAAATTAGAGATAATACCAAAGTTTATTTAATAATAATAATAAATTATTAATAATGATAAAATAATAATAATAATAAAATAATAATAATAATAAATTAATAATAATAATAATAAAATAATAATAATAATAATAAATTATTAATAATGATAAATTAATAATAATAATAAATTAATAATAATAATAAAATAATAATAATAATAAATTAATAATAATAATAAATAATAATAATAATAATAATAATAAATTATCATTATTTCATAATGACACATAATCTTAGTGTTTAATAGCACTAGAAGTTCCGTTTGAAAGGGTCCATATATTTGATGAGGGATATAAATAGATTGTCACTTCAAGAATGCTTTTAAACAGTCAAAGCCTTAAAATGCCGATAAACTTGGTTCTAATAATAATTTCGAAACTTGAAAAAGTCGTTCTTATATGGAATAAATTATTCATTGAAAAGTTAGTATTTTTGAGTATTTATTAATAATTTTAATTATAATTAAATACAATTAAAATTAACTTATTAGGTATTTTCAACTTATTAAGAGATAATAAGGTTCAAACCCATGGGATCTTGGCACAGTTTCCAGAAGGTTCTTGCCATGGTTCTCCTGTTGAAGAGAAGACACATGAGAAAAAGTTCTCTCTCTGAATACAACTTCTGTGTTGGATCTGTGGAGGTGGTGATGATGAAATTTGAATGACAGCTGATGGAGGTTGACCAGGAATTGAATTTCAACTTTGGATTGAATTTTGAATTTTGATAAAGTGATGATGGTAGAGGGGTGGAGTGGTGGTGGAGGAGTGATGGGAGAGTGATGGGAAGAGTGATAGAGGAGTGATAGAGGAATGATGGAAGAGTGATGGAAGAGTGATGGAGGAGTGATGGAGGAGTGATGAAGGAGTGATAAAGAAGTGATGGAGAAATGATTGAGGAGTGATGGAGGAGTGATAGAGGAGTGATGAAGGAGTGATGGAAGAGTGATGGAGGAGTGATGGAGGAGTGATGGAGGAGTGATGGAGGAGTGATGGAGGAGTGATGGAGGAGTGATGTAGAAGTTATGGAAGAGTGATGGAGGAGTGATGGAGGAGTGATGGAGGAGTGATGGAGGAGTGATGGAGGAGTGATGGAGGAGTGATGGTAGAGTGATGGAGTGGTGGTTGAATAATATTGGAATGATGATGGAGGAGGATGATGATAAAACAGTGATAACAAAAAAATGGAACTTAAATATTGAGCACACCTGCATAGAGATCCACCAATTGGTAATCCGTCAACTTGCTTATCACCCTGCTCACTCCCAGCAGAATGTTTTCATTGTTGTTCTGAAATATTTTTGTCGCTAGATGGCTTTGAAATTTTGCTATTTTAACACTCACAACCCATCTTCATTAGTACGCTTTTCATTCACTTTTTCTATTCGGTTCAAATCTAATATTATTATCTATGTTATTTACTTTTCTCATATTTCATTCATTTATTATATATTTTATTTATTTTTTATTATCTATTATATTTATTTATTAGTATATACTCTATTGTTTATTTGTTGTTTTTATTTTTTTATTATGAAGTGGAAACTGATGGCTTTTAGAAAAATCACACTTCATTTAGTTAACGTTAAAATTAAAGTTTTTAATTTTGCATTGAGTCAAAAGTAAAATTAATCTTTATATAGAGACAAGAAATTGAGACGCTGAGAAAAAAAACTGAATCAGAGAAGTTATCTAGCGCTGAGTTTTTCAGAAAATTTTTTTAGCACGTAAGTTTGAGAATACTCACTGAGTGTGAGAAAACGTATGACTTGAAAACCTCCTCGCAGGAGTCTGGCTTCACTGCGTGCATCGCCTTGGGTGGTGGAGCAAGAGTGTTATAGTTGGAGAAGTTGTAGAAGAACAACGAGGTTGTTACTATTGTGGGTGATTAAATTCCTTGGAGAGAATCAAGTTGAAAAGTGAATTCCAATCGAATTCAGATTTACTAAACTAGTCCGAACAAGTTGATTCAGAAGGAAACAAGGAGAAGGAAGCTGTTGGTATACAGCAACAGAAGCTATTGACAAGCTGCTACAGAGTAAGTCAGAGAAGAGTGCACAAATGCATACAGAACGGCAAAAAACGACCCACTCCAAGGTAGATTTGGTTGAGTGTTTGGTGGTCGATGCAGACTGAAAGGTTGGCGCCCATCTCGATAAACATGGCAGGAAAGAGAGCCTTGTTGAGAGAGACTGACTTGAGGAGGAAGGAGGTGAGGGTGGGCTGACTGAGAACCTTGAGTGGTTGGAAAGTTTATTCTGTCTGTAATTTATTATTATTATTATTTTATTTTTTATTTTATTTTTTTTTATTTGTATTATTATTATTATTTGTGTTATTATTATTATTTGTATTATTTTATTTATTTATTTATTTATTAATTTTTAGTATTATTTTTTTATTATTATTATCATTATTTTTTTTTTATAGTTATTATGATAATTATTATTATTTATTGTCATCATTATTATTATTATTATTTTTATTATTATTATTATTATTATTATTATTTTATTATTATTATTATTATTATTATTATTATAATTATTATTATTATTATTATTATTATTATTATTATTACTATTATTATTATTACTATTACTATTATTACTATTATTATTATTTATTATTATTTTTTTTAAATTTATTTATTTATTATTATTATTATTATTATTATTATTATTATTATTATTATTATTATTATTATTATTATTATTATTATTATTATTATTATTATTATTATTATTATTATTATTATTATTATTATTATTATTATTATTATTATTATTATTATTATTATTATTATTATTATTATTATTATTATTATTATTATTATTATTATTATTATTATTATTATTATTATTATTATTATTATTATTATTATTATTATTATTATTATTATTATTATTATTATTATTATTATTATTATTATTATTATTATTATTATTATTATTATTATTATTATTATTATTATTATTATTATTATTATTATTATTATTATTATTATTATTATTATTATTATTATTATTATTATTATTATTATTATTATTATTATTATTATTATTATTATTATTAATTGTCCAGGGCGCACCGCTCCATGCAGGTGCATTTCCTCCTTGGCGATGTCGCAGCGGTTGAAGGACAAGGCCAAGTTCAAAAAACAACCAACGGACTCCTCACTCAGCTTGTGTGTGTTGGAGTGCAGAGAGGCTGTGTGAGAAATTTTTTAGTGCAGTTCCAGTTGGAAGGGGTCTTTTTAAATCGCTTTTAACTTAATAAAGACTATACAAATCGCTGTTAACTTAATAGAGACTATACAAATCGCTGTTAACTTAATAGAGACTATACAAATCGCTGTTAACTTAATAGAGACTATATAACTCGCTATTAACTTGGTCAAAATAATAATTGTTTTCTTTTTGGATAGAGCAGGCTTAGGTTGGAAGGCCTGAACTTAATCAATTAATCCCTAATCGGAATTCGACTGTGACCAGATTATGGCCGTTAATAGGTTATCTTATTATAACCATTACTCTATTATTAATCAATAATTCAACTTTGAATTGATTTAATTGTTAATTAGACACTGAAGACCTCTGAGGATGGCCTTGAGAATCACTTCTGCCCACTGCTTGCCTGAGGTGTCTTCTCGTTGCTGGTAGATGCTCAACTGCCGAGGGTTGCTTGTGATTGAATTGGATTGGTTGGTCTTACCTCATTGATCAACCCTTCAGCTAAACTCATGACATTTCCGATAATCTAATCCTATCTTATCTAATCCAATCACATTTAATCATCTCTAAATGTATTTAATCCAGTCACATTTAATCTTCTTCAAGTTGATTCAATCCAATCTATTATAAATTGGTCTTTCCAGTTCAATCAATTAATTCATATAGCGCTGAGTACACAAGGTCTAGAGACGTTCACAGCGTGCCTTCCCACCAGATCGTTGTTATGAGCATGAAGCAGAGTGTTAACATAGTGGAGTCCTCTCTGTACATCCCCTTCAGCCAACCACCCTCTTGCCGCCTTCCTCAGGCCCTCCATGTTGTCCGATCTTTCGAACCGCAATGGAGATAAGATAATATAATATAATAAGGTACAATACAATACAATACAATACAATACAATACAATACAATACAATATAATATAATACAATACAATACAATATAATACAATACAATACAATAAAATACAATACAATACAATACAATACAATACAATACAATACAATACAATACAATACAATATAATATAATACAATACAATACAATAAAATACAATACAATACAATACAAGACAATATAATACAATACAATACAATATAATACACGAATATTACTATAGTGGCATTAACCCCGTAGAGTTTCGAGGCCACAATAAAGTTAGAGGATAATAAATGAAGTAAAAATCTATTGTATGTCCTTTTAATAATAATAATAATAATAATAATAATAATAATAATAATAATAATAATAATAAAATTGTTTTCATTATTTTTATAAAGAGATATATAAAGTAAATTTATTTTTACTAATTATTATCAACCTTGTCTTATTTATTTCATATCTTTTCACTAAATAGTTAATGTATATGAAAGAGACAATGCATATTACCTACGTCATGGATTGTTAATTAGTCACAATTCACTACTTTGTGTACAATGAATTCTGTAAAATACTGTCCCCCCCCCCTCCCTTCCCCTCACCTGATGAAGGACTGTGCACGCACCACGAAGTCGGCTGCCCTGCCTGAGCCTTGCATGACCACCACGGGTGTACCAGCCTGCATGGCTTCACAGGCGGTCTGAAGAGTGTTGATCCCTCCCTCCAATACCAACAAAACCACTGGAATGCTCTTCTGGGTGTCTTTGTATCCGCTTTCGTCGCTTGCTGGAGCAGGGGTTGGAAGTTGTAGTGGTTTTGGTGTTGTTGGGGTTTTGGTGTTGTTGGGGTTTTGGTGTGTTTGGGGTTTTGGTGTTTTTAATAGGTAGGTGCTTTTGAGATGTTATTAGTTGTTGGTGGTGAAGTGGGATGTAGGCGGGTAGTAGTGGTGTAGTTGTAACTGATCGGTAGGTAGTTGGAGTAGTGGGTGGTTTTTGGTGGGGTGTTTGGGTGGGTGAGTAGAAGGGAGTGTTGATTGGTTGGGGAATGAAATAAAAATTAACAAAGAATAAAAAAGATGAAATTAATATTCATTAGATTGGAAAAAAGAATAAATATTTGATTAGATTAGATCAGATTAAACTAGATTAGATCGGTCTAAGTTAGATTAGACCAGAGAAGGCAAGATTAGACCAAATCAGGTGAAATTAGATTAGATTAGATTAGATTAGATTAGATAAGATTAGATTAGATTAGATTAGATTAGATTAGATTAGATTAGATTAGATAAGATTAGATTAGATTAGATTAGATTAGATTAGATTAGATTAGATTAGATTAGATTAGATTAGATTAGATTAGATTAGATTAGATTAGATTAGATTAGATTAGATTAGATTAGATTAGATTAGATTAGATTAGATTAGATTAGATTAGATTAGATTAGATTAGATTAGATTAGATTAGATTAGATTAGATTAGATTAGATTAGATTAGATTAGATTAGATTAGATTAGATTAGATTAGATTAGATTAGATTAGATTAGATTAGATTAGATTAGATTAAATTAGATTAGATTAGATTAAATTAGATTAGATTAGATTAGATTAGCTTAGATTAGATTAGATTAGATTAGATTAGATTAGATTAGATTAGATTAGATTGGATTAGATTAGATTAGATTAGATTAGATTAGATTAGATTAGATTAGATTAGATTAGATTAGATTAGATTAGACTAGATTAGATTGGATTAGATTGGATTAGATCGAATTAAATTAAATTAAATTAAATTAAATTAAATTAAATTACATTAAATTAAATTAAATTAAATTAAATTAGACTACCCAATCGGTGTTGTTCGAAAGCTGCCCTGAGGTTGATTTCCCTGCCGAACTGGAGTCGTGAGCCATCGTCAGCCAGAAGGAAGTGGGTGTGGTGTGGGTCGAGACTCGCCTGTAACTCTGTGACACCCTGCAAGAGACCCCTTTGCTCGTTGAGGTTGTGGTAGTCGTAACATACTGGAATCTCGTCAGCGGCCACGCTCTGAAGTTGTTGCAGTTGATCGCTGTGGCGTTTCTGCGTCTTTTCTTTTAATAAATAATTTAAATTTCTATATACACATTATTATTATTATTATTATTTTTATTTTTATTTTTATTATTATTTATTATTATTATTATTATTATTATTATTATTATTATTATTATTATTATTATTATTATTATTATTATTATTATTATTATTATTATTATTATTATTATTATTATTATTATTATTATTATTATTATTATTATTATTATTATTATTATTATTATTATTATTATTATTATTATTGTTATTATTATTATTATTATTATTATTTTTATTATTATTATTATTATTATTACTAGTATTATTATTATTATTATTATTTTTATTATTATTATTATTTTTTATTTATTATTATTATTATTATTATTATTATTATTATTATTATTATTATTATTATTATTATTATTATTAAATTTCAAAGTTAATATAAAAAGCCTTTTTTTTTAAATATATGATACCAATGTGTGTATAATCAATTTGAATGCATGGTATTTGAAAGCCTAGCGGACTAAAATGCGACCTCCAAACCGTCTCTATGATTGTGATTAAGATAGAAGAAATAAAATTACACGGTGTGGTCATAATTAAAATTTGCTGCTTTTAAAAAAAGTTTGAAATCACGCTCAACTGTTCCAAACAAAGTTGTAAACACTTTGTTTGGAATTGAAATTAAGCGTCCCAAGGGCAGCAAATGTCTTGCCTCGTTCGCTGGCTGAATTTTTTAAAAATAGATTCAGAATTTATAAACTTTTCTTAGCTTTTGAGCTTTTTCTTTATAAGTTCAGACTATTTCATTATC
The DNA here is from genome assembly GCA_947562095.1 of Branchellion lobata. Lineage (NCBI taxonomy): Eukaryota > Metazoa > Annelida > Clitellata > Hirudinida > Piscicolidae > Branchellion > Branchellion lobata. Next base: position 1,296,332 of record OX387255.1, on the reverse strand, counting down.
AATATTTCAAAGTGATTTAATCATCTTGTTTTCTATATAAAAATATTCTTTTTTCGGCTCGTTACTTCTTCAGTAGGTATTCGACTTTGAAGGAATAAAACTTTTAAGAATAAAAAAATTAAAAATAATTAAATTATAATAATATTTAATTGAAATTAAATGAATGCAATTGGTTAAATACAATTAATTATAGAACGATAATCATATAAAATTGAAAAAATTAAATTAAAAAATAATTAAAAAATAATTATTTATTCAAATCAGATAAAATGAGATCAAAAACCTGTTTATGAAGCGAAATAACTTGAAGTTTACTTTTCATAATATGCGCAGACGAACGCACAACTACACCAAACCAGTCTACCCTCCTACCAAGACAAAACATTCCTTCCTCGTCTTCTCAATACCCAATACATACTACTCATTGTTCATCGTTTTTAATTTAAACCTTTTTTTTACTATTTCTTTTGCCGTTTCATGTATGTCCAAAATAAAAAAATTAAATAAAACAGAAGTTTGTTATCGTCCAAGAAAGCAAAGAGTGACAGCCGTCTTAGAAGACGCTTTTGAAATCTCAAAACTCTATTCCTCCGTCACACTCAACTTTGAAAGCAGAGACTTGCAGATAAGGAAAGGTCGAATGAATATTCATGAGATGAATATTCATGAGATGAATATTCATGAGATGAATATTCATGAGATGAATATTCATGAGATGAATATTCATGAGATGAATATTCATGAGGCAATAAGAATTGTCTGTTTTTTTCCTATCGAGCTGGCGAAAGAAGCCATACGGAAGCACTGGGTAGGATCAGTTGTTGTGATGAGCGCCTTTTAGGAGCTCTTTAGATTGTTTTTATTTGATTAGAGTGGCTATGAGTAATGTGTTGGTTCGGCCTAGTTTTGGGTTTTTTAAAATCCAATTTTCGTTTTTTAAGCTAACTTATTGTTGTCTCATTGGGTTTGTTGCATTAATTCTTGTCCCAACTATCGACTTCTCTTCAGCAACAACTATTCATGATTAGTCGAAAGCAAATTCCATGGTGCTTTTCCATTCAACAAAATAAAAACCAATTCTCCAGTCAATCAATTAAGCATGGAGACTTGGTCTGTACTAACATGTGTAACTGAGGCAGGCAAATGATGAAAACCAAATTGAAATGAAATAATATATTACAATAATATATTCATTTAAAAAGTATTAGTAACATTATGATTTGTTCATTTCGTAGGTTCAATGCCGACTTTCATGACTGATAACATTCTGTTCTCGTATATTTCAATGTTTTTCTTTTTTAGTTCGACTATTCGGAGTGTTTTTGTAACATTTCCAGCGTATGTCTGAACTTGATCTAATAAAGACTATAAAAAAATATGCCAGTAATAAAACTAAATGAATATTCATTTACAAAGTTATGAGTAGCATTGAGTAGTTAATAAAGACTGTAAAAAACTAAACTCAATCATTTCAACCCTTCAATATAAGATTATGAGTAGCATTGAGTGGTTGTGTTGTCAAGAACAATAAGGAAATAATCATATACATGAGTTGATTGTGTGTGAGGACAATTCGAAGACCTACATATGCATTAGAAGGATTTGCAGGGAGGAAAGAAGAAAAAGAAGAAAAAAAGTTAAATTTTAATTTTAATTTCAAACCTTTTTTTAAAAAGAAAAGCAAGAAAAAAGAAGAAAAAATGAAAAAAAAAACAAAGAAAAGCAAGGGAAAGAATGAAAAAAAACGAAATACTAACGTAACGGGCCAGGTCATCAGCATGCCAGACGGTGCCTAAGCTGGCGATGCCCACGACGACCAGAGCCTGTTTGTAAGCTCCATCTTCTAGCATGTAGTCTTTCACCGCATCCCCCACCACCCTCATCACTCCGTCCCTCGTCCCACCGGTCACAATCCAAGTGTCTTGGTTGGGGGAAGGTGGAAAGGTGAGAGAGGAGGGGAGGTGAAAGAGGAGTGAAGTGATAGAGAAAGGAGGTGGGAAGGGAGGGAGGTGGGAAGAAGGTGAGAGAGGAGGGGGGTGGGAAGGAAGGGAGGTGGGAGGGGGGAGAAGTGGGAGAGGGGATGGAGGTGGGAGAAGAGGGAGGTGGGAGGGGAGGGAAGTGAGAGAGGAAGGGAGATAAGAGAAGAAAAATTGGGAAAAAAAGAGAAAATATAGAAAAGAAAAAAAAAAGGTGAGCTGAGAAAGAAAAAATCTGACAAAATAGAAAGAAATGATAATAATTGAAGACTTTTAAAAGTTTAAAAATAACTAATATTATGAAAGATTATGGATTCTGAATTATTATTGAAAATGAATCTAAAAGTTAATCTTTTAGTTTTTTTTTGAGTATTTTTTATTATCCGTCACAAAAATTCACAATCATAAGGAAAGGATGGAAGTTTTGAAGAAAATTGCTGGAACGGCGCGAATACAAGAAAATAAAAATATGAATTTTTTTCTATAGTGGCGTGAACCCTGAAGAGTTTCAAGACCACAAAACTCAATAATAGGAAAAATAAATGAAAAAAAAAAAAGAATTGAAAAACAATCGAATTTTAAAAGATTAAAAAAGAATAACGAGAAAAAAAGAAATAAAAAGAAAAAAAGAAATAACAAGAAAAAAAAACAAGAAAAATGAAGAAAAATAAAAATAAAATAATAACACATGTATATGTCTATCGGACGAACCAGTGATGGTGGCTGCCTTGATGAGGCCTCTCTTGAAGGCTTCCAAGTGTTCCTCTGGCATCTTGAACCTCTTGGCACCTCCGGTCACCGAGATCACCAGCTTCGGGAAAGGGCCTGTTCCCAACACATGCTCCCAGGCCTCACTCGCTAGTCTCCCGGTGTGGGTGCTTGTCACTGGTCTTGTTGTTGCTGTTGTTGTTGCTGGTGTTGCTTTTGCTGGTGTTGGTGTTGTTGCTGTTATTGGTGTTGCTGTTGTTGTTGGTGTTTTTTGTGTTGTTGGTGTTGTTGGTGTTGTTGGTGTTGCTGTTGGGTTTTTTGGTGGTGTTGTTGTTGGATTTGTGGTTGAGGTCGTTGCTGGAAGTGTTAACAAGTTTGTTGCCGTGTTTTTTTCACCCTCCAAAGATGTATCTGTTCTTCCAGTGGCATACCCATTTTCCACGCTCCCTGCCTGTCTGTTGCTTCCCGTTTCGGCTATTAGATACTGTAGGTTGTTGTTGTTTTTGTTGTTGTTTTTGTTTTGTTGTTGTTGTTGTTGTTATTGTTGTTGTTCTCACCAACTAATTTATTGTTTCTTATCATCCCCAACTTTAGGTTAATTAATATCATTCGAATTTTGTCTCAGTAATTAATTTTTAAATTTATTTTTTCAACTCTGCTGACCCAAACCTCATAAGATGTTACACACATGTTTGACGTCATTCTAATCACTTATTATAAATTTTTAGCGCCTTTCTGCACTCTGTTATATTTTTGATAATATTAACATTTATATTAATTATTCAATTTATTTGTTGCTTTTTTGTTACATGTTGTTACGTCGACAAAGTTATCTCTAAGTCAACTAGTTTCCCAAAATCAAATCCCCAACTTTTTTCATCTTATCACAATGACCCCCCCCCCCCATTAAATACAATACAATAAAATAGAATACAATACAATACAAATACGAATGTTATTATAGCGGCATTAACCCCGTAGAGCTTCGAGGCCACAACTAATTTAAATGTCTTCACATGCAATAACTCCACACACATCCCCGCCACCTTTACTTCCTTCGACTCTTCTTGTCCGAATCCATGGAAAGACAAAATTCCATGCCTCATGGTGAATGGCGTTGAATGGTTGTGGTGAATGTCGTTGAATGGTTGTGGTGAATGGCGTTGAACGGTTTGGTGAATGGCGTTGAATGTTGTTGAATAGTAGTGGGTTGTAGAGGGTGGTAGACTATGGGAATGTTGAGGGGAAGAGGGTGAATGGGGGGAAAGAAAAGGGGTGAATGGGAGGGTGAATGGGGATGTTGAATGGAGGGAGGGTTGAATAGGGGGATGAATGGTTTGAAGTTAAGCTGCCTGTGCGTGATAAATGTTCTTTAGTAGTGTATAATAAATAGTAATTAAATTGTCTAAGAAGTAATCATGAGATGTCACATTGTTATCGAATCTAATCCAGTCAAAACCTTTGTATAGCGCTGATTTAACATTTTTCAAAAGTGGTTGTAAAAGTGCTTGTTTGATTTTTATTTTAGTTGATAGTTTTTATATCCATTTCATAAATTGTCATCGCTCCACCGTAAAAATAATCCTACTCGTGTTCAAAGAATCCTACTCGTGTACAAATAATCCTACTCGTGTACAAATAATCCTACTTGTGTACAAAGAATCCTACTTGTTAAGGACTCGCTCACATTCTTTCTTATTGTACTGGAGTAGTACAACAGTTGTATTTCAAAAAATAGTATTTTTCAACTAAAGTACCTATCTTCTAACAATTGAGTGAATAAAAAGTTTATTTGTTAAAATGTCTCATTTAAATTGTATAAATTTTTTTATATAATTTTTTAAGATTTTAAAAATAAATATTTGAAAAGTTTTCGAAATATTTTCAAAATCCACAAAAGTTGTTCAATAGAAGCGCGGAGGCTGAAAGAGCTGTGGGAAGGAATAGTAGAGCAGAAGTCGATACATTGTGGTTGCCATGGCGACTGAAGCGTAAACAAAATGTTTGTAAACAAAAGGGTTTGGATGTTTTTGTGTGAAGTGCATACATGTGTGTGGTGCAGTTTGTGTGGTGTTATGTTGGGTAGAATATGTGGTAGAATGTGTGGTGGAATGGGTGGTGGAATGTGTGGTGGTGAATTGTGTGGTGGTGAAATGTGTGGTGGTGAATTGTATGGTGGTGCATTGTATGGTGGTGAATTGTGTGGTGGTGAATTGTTTGGTGGTGAATTGTGTGGTGGTAAATTGTGTAGTTGTGAAGTTGTGAGACGTGTGTAGTGGAATGGCTGGATAATATTCTGTGGGGTAATATGTGGTGCGGTGTGGTGAACTGTGTATGGTGCATTGTTCGAAAAATTTAACTTGTGGTGAAAAGTGTGGTGAAAAGTGTGGTGAAAGTGTGATGAAAGTGTGGTGAAAGTGTGGTGAAAGTGTGGTGAAAGTGTGGTGAAAGTGTGGTGAAAGTGTGGTGAAAGTGTGGTGAAAAATGTGGTGAAAGTGTGGTGAAAGTGTGGTGAAAGTGTGGTGAAAGTGTGGTGAAAGTGTGGTGAAAGTGTGGTGAAAGTGTGGTGAAAGTTTGGTGAAAGTGTGGTGAACGTGTGGTGAAAGTGTGGTGAAAGTGTGGTGAAAGTGTGGTGAACGTGTGGTGAAAGTGTGGTGAAAGTGTGGTGAAAGTGTGGTGAAAGTGTGGTGAACGTGTGGTGAAAGTGTGGTGAAAGTGTGGTGAAAGTGTGGTGAAAGTGTGGTGAAAGTGTGGTGAAAGTTTGGTGAAAGTGTGGTGAACGTGTGGTGAAAGTGTGGTGAAAGTGTGGTGAACGTGTGGTGAAAGTGTGGTGAAAGTGTGGTGAAAGTGTGGTGAACGTGTGGTGAAAGTGTGGTGAAAGTGTGGTGAAAGTGTGGTGAAAGTGTGGTGAAAGTGTGGTGAAAGTGTGGTGAAAGTGTGGTGAAAGTGTGGTGAAAGTGTGGTGAAAGTGTGGTGAAAGTGTGGTGAAAGTGTGGTGAAGGCTGTGGGGTACAAACTATAGCGTATTGTTTTCGCTTAGATTGGTGGCGAAAGTGATGTGATGTAAGCATTTGTTTTAGTTTAATGAGTTCTGGTGCGTGGTTTGTTGTGGCTGATGAAATATCAATGGTGGATTTTGTGTCTTGTTTGTGGGACCGATTTTGTGCTGGTTTTCATGTTTCAAGTGTAGCCTTCAGAGAGGATCTGGTGTGGTTTTTTTAATGTATGTGTTGTGTATTTGTGGACAATGTTTGGTGAGTTTTTGGTTAGTGTGTGTGGTGGATGTGTGGTGGATGTGTGGTGGATGCGTGGTGGATGTGTGGTGAGTACGGGGCAGAAGTGTGGCGTGATATATAGACGTTTGTGTAATGGTATGTATTTTGGTTGATCTGTGAGGCTGTATTGGTAGTTTCGTGTGCAGATAGTTGCACTGAGCTGCTTTTGTATTGATCAGTTATGGATCTCGGGTGTTCTTAACTAGATCACTGCATAGCATGTGAAGAAGAAGCCTGCTGAGTTGAAGACAAACATTCTTTTTCAATTTCACATTTTTCAATTGATTTATTGTTTTAAATTAATATTTTTTCAACTTTTTCTCTCTCGATTTGTTCATTTCGTAGGTTCAATGCCGACTTTTATGACTGATAACATTCTGTTCTCGTATATTTCAATGTTTTCCTTTTTTAGTTAGACTATTCGCCGTGTTTTTGTAACATTTCCAGCGTATGTGTGGACTTGATCTAATAAAGACTATAAAAAATATATAAAAAATATTTCAGTCAAAGTTAAAAGCCGATTTCGCATGGCCTTTAATTCGCAAACAATGTCATTGAATGTAGATAGAAGCTTTGTAAGGAACAAGATGTGGAAGGACAAAAGGTGAAAAAGAAGCAATAAGATTTGAAGTAGTTTTAAGCCTTGTTTGCGAATTCTTCAATCGAGTGCATAAAAAGCAACAAGGAAGTTTTTTAAATTAAAATTTATAAAAAGAGTGAAAAGTGAAAAAAAAATAAAGATTTTTTTTTAAATAGCCAAAAAGGGGAGAGAAAGTTGTTGAGGAGAGGAGGCTACAGAAGGCAGCTAACACGTGGGTGTGAAAAGATAATGAGACGTCAGCAAGGTCTGGCACGTGGGATGGAGACCTTGAATTAAGTTATTTTTTAACCCTTTTGTCTGGGTGGGAGGATAAGGAATGTGACTTTTGGATACTCTGAATATTTAATCAGCGCTACAAAAATGTTCAGATTGATGACTCAGAGGTGTATCTTTGCGAGGTTCGTTTTATAGGCTTTCAGTTTTAAAAATAACAAAAAACTTTATCAAAACTCATTTTCTGTGATTTTATCGACTCAAATCCAGTTAGAAATGTTACGAAGCTGAGCAAGCAATCGAAATACAGAAAAAAGTCAACTTAACAAAAACCTTGTAAAATACAATACAATACAATACAATACAATACAATACAATACAATACAATACAATACAATACACTACAATACAATACAATACAATACAATACAATACAATACAATAAAATACAATACAATACAATACACTACAATACAATACAATACAAGACACTACAATAAAATACAATACAATACAATACAAACACGAATATTATTATAGTGGCATTAACCCCGTAGAGTTTCGAGGCCACTCAAAACGTCTCATTATTAAAACTATTGTGAAAAATTAAAAATAGAATTAAATAAGTAAATAAATAAAAATAAAAATAAATTATTTCTGAAAAAAGAACAAGCGAATTAATTAATAAATAAAAAAATGAATTAATTTGGTTGGAGTTGCTGGAGGGCTGATTGTAACGACAAAAAAACCCAAAATCAAAATTCTATTTGACTTTCGAAAAGCGAGCTCTGAAAAATGATGCATGGATGTCACATAAAATTTCGATTAGATTAACTTTTAATAACTAAAATGATTTGAGAGTTATAAATAAAGCGCTAGATGAAGAGAGATAAGAAGTAAAGTTTAGAGGGGAGATGATGATAAGGTGCGGCTACTTGAGGAATAAAAGGGAGACCTTCCGCTGGAGCTGTTGAGATCGAAGAGTCATTAGCTGTTGCCTTGGAAACATAGTTTGTTCCAGAAACTTCTAAAAGGTTAGCACACCAAATAGATTGTTAACAGGTTTTCAATGTTAGTTTTCAAGTAGTTAGTTATACTATTTGGTTTCTAAACTAGTCAATTCATCGGATAATGAGAAGGCAGAAGCTTTTTCACTTTTCGCTTCGGATCACGTGTTTAAACTGTGATGCCGACAGTTCGTTCCGATTTAAAAGAATCAAATTGTATGTATTGTTCTGTAACGTCTCAAGCTTCTGACTGGATTTGAGGCTACATAAAAATAATACTAGTAGTAATAATACTAGAAACAATGATTCAAAGCTTCCGACTCGTCTCCCACTCATCAATAGTTTCCTGCAAGCGTCTCTTTTTCACGCCTTGATTCATTGAAAAACTATTTTTTTGATTATATTTTTCTTTTTTAGTTTTATTTTTTATAGTAGTAGTAGTAGTAGTAGTAGTAGTAGTAGTAGTAGTAGTAGTAGTAGTAGAAGTAGTAGTAGTAGTAGTAGTAGTAGTAGTAATAGTAGTAGTAGTAGTAGTAGTAGTAGTAGTAGTAGTAGTAGTAGTAGTAGTAGTAGTAGTAGTAGTAGTAGTAGTAGTAGTAGTAGTAGTAGTAGTAGTAGTAGTTGTAGTAGTAGTAGTAGTAGTAGTAGTAGTAGTAGTAGTAGTAGTAGTAGTAGTAGTAGTAGTAGTAGTAGTAGTAGTAGTAGTAGTAGTAGTATTTTTCCTACCTTGTTTGTGATGAACTCAATTTCAACGAGCCTTATACCCTCAGACTATAAAAGGAAACGATATGAAAGTTTATAAACTAAAATTCAACAATTTTATTTCAAAATCTTTTGGAAATTATCATTTTGCTTAAAATTATAAAGATTATAATTTTATACATTGATACAAAAGAGGCAGGTGAAGATGAAGATGATCAAAGCGGCGTATGTGTTGTTGCTGGTGGCGGTGTTGTGTGCGCAAGTGGCTCGGTGTGGCGACTACTTCCTGTTCAGGTGGCTTAGACTTTATCTGAGTGTTGAGTTCCATTTTGAATATTTTAATCTGAAAATTGTATGTTAATACTAAAATTTTAAAATTAAAATAAATATGAGGAAAAAAACTGAAAATAAAATAGAATTTAATTTATAATTTTACAAAAAATTCATGAAAGTTATAAAAAAAAATCACTAAAAAGAATTGACCCCGACGTGATTTGAACACGCAACCTTCTGATCTGGAGTCAGACGCGCTACCGTTGCGCCACGGAGTCATATATTCGCTGGTGTTTATAAACAGTTCTAAATACAAGAATTCTAAACATTAATGTTTATTTATAGAAATAAATAAATTTATAAAAACTAATTTTTATGATTATTGCGATTAACATTTGCTTAAAAAGTTTTTTTAATATTTTTTTCAAAATAAAGGCTTTACTCAACATGACATAGGCTATATATGAACTTACGCGACGTAATGTGACCTTCAATTTGTGCAGCGCATAATTTATTCTTCAAAAGCTTAACTTGACGTAAATTTTTGGAATTTTTTAATTTTTCACATTTACTATCTTTAATTTTTTTATGTTGGAAAACTTGATGTTAAAAACCAACAAAAACTAAAGAAATAACTTTTTTTCCTTTTTTGGTTTTGTAAAAAAAGATTTTAATGATTTTTTCATTTTCGTGAAATAGCTTCAAAGATTACAATAAGTTTTGATTTATAAAATTGAATCAGAGTTTTGATTTAAAAAATAACGAAAAATGTAAATAAAATTTCAATTAAATTTGAGACGAGATACAAATATAAATTGAATGTATTTTTTTAAATTTTTTTTAGAAATCCGGAAGTCGATTCAAGGCAGCTGAAAGGCAGTCATTTGTGAGTTTTTTTTAATATTTTTTTTAGTCTTTTTTGAAGTTGTGTTTCATTTGATTAAAATGAAGATTAGCCGATCTCATTACCATTTATCTGCAATAGTTATGTTTAGTGGTTTTAAAATATGATTCAATTTTCAACTTTTGAAACTCATTAATTTGATTCAATAGACAATTCTGCTTTCGAATTTTTTAGAACCTTTTAAAATTCCAGTTTTGGTTAATTTGATGAAACATTCTTCATTAGTCATTCTATATAAACTATGATTCAATTCTAAATTTTTGTGATTCATAAATTTGATTTCATAGTCAGTTTCTGATTTCTTGTAACAGACACTTGACAATTCTTATGACATTCAGTTATTGTTGATTTTAATTTTTTCTCTCATTTTGATTGTCTTGTGCCATTTCCGGCGTTTGTCTGAATTTGATTCAATGAAGACTATGAAGAAAAATTCTAGCCGTTGTATGAATCTGCTTTAGAAAACTCTATATTTTTTTAAATAATTTGCTTAACGGTGAATCAGAACAGACGAAAAATGTTACTTTCTATGTTATGTTTTCTGTTACTTTATATTATTTAAAAAATAACATAAAACATAAATAGTATTTTGTTGAAAAAATATTATTATAAAATAGTGTGTAAAAACCCAATTTCAATGTTCACAACCACACAGCAAGCGTAACACAGGCCTCGACAAATATTCTCTGGCTGGTTACATTGTAGAACAGAATCAAGGTGGGTGTAACCGTTGCTATGGTGACTCAACAACCCGTCAATCACTCGCATGCATTCTTCAATCATTCACATCCATCAATCAATCATTCACATCTATTCGTCGTTTAATAACATCCATCAATCAATCATATGCATTCATGAATTACTAAATCCATTCATCAATCACATCCATTTATCAATCACATCCATTTATCAATCAATCACATCCATTCATCAATCAATCACATCCATTCATCGATCAATCATATGCATTCTTCAATAATTTACATCCATTCATCAAGCATTTCCCGCTCACACTAGTTAACAAACATTGGACGTATTGACTGACCTTTCTCCACCCATGATAAAATGAGTGTCTTGAACAACCAGACAACCTACCTTTCCAGCCTCTTGTTTCATTCCACACACCCTACCAACCTCCTCACTCCATCTATTCCACCACCTTCACTTACTTTTCACTCAAGTTCACAAAACCTATCCGATGTCAGCCAACTTGACAAGTTTTTTTAACTCGATTCACAGCGATGGACATGGCTAACGACTTGGCAGGACCCGGAAAGAGAGCTTTTAAAATTCAAAAATAAAAATGTTTCTATTATTTTTGATTTATTCTTCTATTATTAATCTTTTAATTATAAAAATAATATGAAAAAATATAAAAAAAAATTTAGTTACGAATTTGAAAAACTCCGACTTATTGTGTTTTGGTATACCTTCTCATCGTGACTTTCCTACAAATAAACTTGAAAAGTTGATGTTCACATTAATTTTGAGTTTTTATGAAATAACTAAAAAATATTAGTTTTATTAGATAATTAAATATAATAAAATATAAAAATTAAAACTAATTAATTAACAAAATAAGAAAAAATACAAATAATATAGATAATAATTTTCAAATATACTCAAACGAGTAATTGACCCACAAAAGTATGATAACTTGAAAATAAAAACAATTTTGTATCATAGTTTTTAAATCAAAACTAGACAAACGCTGGAAACGTTACAGAGCGTGGAAAAATTGAAAAAAATAAAATTAAAAATTGAAATAAAAATAACTGAACGCCATAAGAGCCGTCAACTGTCTTTCATGAAAAATCAAAAGTTAATGGCGCATCATAAACAAGATTTCGAATACTGTTTTTACAAATTGAATATAAACACAAGAAAAAAAAACAAAAAATCTAGAATAAAGAATATACAAAAGCATTAAATACAAACATAAACAATAATAAAATGGCACTAGCTCCGTAGAGTTTCAAGGCCACAAGGAAAACCAGCTGTTCAGAATCTAGGTCTTTTGTTGTGATATAAGAAGGGATGGGGGGGTGGGGAGAGGGGTTGATGAGGATGTATGAAGAGAGGACAAGGAGGGTAAGGAAAGATGTTGGGAGGATGAGGAAGAGGAAAATGAGGCGGTATAACGTAAGAAGGAAAGGACCTTGGTGGTTGGAAAGGCATGGTGGATCCGGAATGATGAGACGATCTTTTTTTTGAATGTGTAGGAAGGGTGGATCGAGAATTGAAGTGATAAGAGTGTTGGGTGGTGGAGTGGGAGGTGGAATGAGAGGTGGATTGAATGGTGGAGTGAGTGGTGGAGTGGGTGGTGGAGTGGGAGGTAGGAAGAGTGGTGGAGTGGGCGGTGGATTGAATGGTGGAGTGGGTGGTGGATTGAATGGTGGAGTAGGAGATGGGGTGAGTGGTGGAGTAGGAGATGGGGTGAGTGGTGGAGTGAAGGGTGGAGTGAGAAGTGGAGTGAAGGGTGGAGTGAGGGATGGAGTGAAGGGTGGAGTGAGAGGTGGAGTGAGGGGTGGAGTGAGAGGTGGAGTGAGGGGTGGAGTGAGGGATGGAGTGAAGGGTGGAGTGAGAGGTGGAGTGAGGGGTGGAGTGAGAGGTGGAGTGAGGGGTGGAGTGAGGGGTGGAGTGAAGGGTGGAGTGAGGGGTGGAGTGAGAGGTGGAGTGAGGGGTGGAGTGAGAGGTGGAGTGAGAGGTGGAGTGAGGGGTGGAGTGAAGGTCGGATTGGAGAGAAAGTTTAGGAGTGGGTTGAACGTTGGGAGGGGTTTTGTTTGAGGGAGTGGATTGAGGAGAGGGTTGGAATGGTGTTGAGAATACCCGGTTGAGGATCTCAATGAGGGACAAGCAAGACTCCACGCCTTCTCCACGCTCCAGTTGAAAACACAGCTTGTGTGCTTCTTCTAAGGCTCGTGCAAACTTTCCACTCCTTCCTCCTCCTCCTACTCCTCCTTCTTGCACTCCCTTGCACGCCATCACAGCGGAATTCTCTTCCTTCAGACGCTCAAAGCGATTCCTCAACTTGTCGTCGCTCTGATGGTGTCAATAACTGGCGGTTACTCAACATTTCAATCAACAAAACACATAGGTTTAGGACTAAAATTTAGTATATTTTGATAATTAAAAACGGATTAACTAGATAATATAAGATCGCTCTATGGTATAATTTGACGTATTGAGTGGCCTCGAAACTCTACGGGGTTAATGCCAGTATAATAATATTCGTGTTTGTATTGTATTGTATTGTATTGTATTGTATTGTATTGTATATTATACATAAGCAGATTAAACTGAAACTTATTATGGGATGTGATTACAGCGGAAATGAGTCTCTTGAGACGGAGGATGAGGAGGGCTTGGGTGATGGTTGTGGAAATGTGCAAGAGCACCTCTGTGTCTTCCTGCACACACATGTTGCCTGAAGACTGTGGTGGTGCATTGAATGGTGGTGGTGCATTTTATGGTGGTGGTGCATTTTATGGTGGTGAATGGTGGTGGTGCATTGGATGGTGGTGAATGGTGGTGGTGCATTGGATGGTGGTGAATGGTGGTGGTGCATTGGATGGTGGTGAATGGTGGTGGTGCATTGGATGGTGGTGAATGGTGGTGGTGCATTTGATGGTGGTGAATGGTGGTGGTGCATTGGATGGTGGTGAATGGTGGTGGTGCATTGGATGGTGGTGAATGGTGGTGGTGCATTGGATGGTGGTGAATGGTGGTGGTGCATTGGATGGTGGTGAATGGTGGTGGTGCATTGGATGGTGGTGAATGGTGGTGGTGCATTGGATGGTGGTGAATGGTGGTGGTGCATTGGATGGTGGTGAATGGTGGTGGTGCATTGGATGGTGGTGAATGGTGGTGGTGCATTTGATGGTGGTGAATGGTGGTGGTGCATTGGATGGTGGTGAATGGTGGTGGTGCATTGGATGGTGGTTGTGCCTTGAATGGTGGTGAATGGTGGTGGTAGTCTAGGGATAAAGAAGATAGGTGATTGAGAAACAAATGTTGAAAAACAAAACACTTTGATAGTACAAAAACCTCCCTTACGATGAAAGCTTTGAGAAATTCAACATCTGCCAGAACTTCGTGAAAATTTTCTTTGTTGCTTTTGTTATCGTTTTTGTTGCTGTTTTCTTTGTTGCTATTGTTAATGTTGCTGTTGATTTTGCTATTGTTGTTGCTGATGTTGACGTCGCTGTTGTTGTTGCTAATGTTGACGTCACTGTGGTTGTTGCTGAGTTCGCTATTGTTTTTGTTGCTGTTGGTGTTTCTGAAAGTGTTATTACTGTCGACATTTCCATTTGGAGATGTGTCATCGCATTTTTTGACATTCTTCTCACCAATCTCGTGGTTGTTGTTGACGTCATCAGTGTTATCATCTTTTCCACTGTGATTTTCGCTTTTTCTGTTTTTATTTTTGTAGCTACTTTGGTACTTTTCATCAGAGATTTTGTAGCTAGGATAGCCGAGACCTCTTTCGTTGTTATAGATGTTATAGTCGTTGTAGTTGTCATAGTCGTCATCATAGGAGTAATTATGGCTGTAGCGTCCGTAGTAAACATCATCACAACCACCTCTCTCGTGAACAAAATCTGTGCAATAGATGAACGAATGCTTGGCGCAATGGATGAACAGATGACTCACCCCCCTACTCAACCATCCATTCATCCACCCATCCAACCACTCATCAATCTACCCTCTCATCAGTCCACCCACTCATCCACTCATCCCCCCACTCATCTGCTCAATCACCCACTCATCCATCCATCCACCCACACATCCACCAACCAAAGCCAGCTTCTTGTGGGTCCCTCTCTATTCTCCCCCTTCCTTCAATGTGTTCCACCTCCTCCACCAGCTTGGCAACCACGTGTGACCTCGGACAGGGTCCTATGCGCTCCTCCTGGAATATCTGGTACTTTTCTGGATAGTGCTTCTTCTGTTTGGAGGTGCAAGAAAGGTGGAGAAAGGGGGGAAGAGGAAGGAAAAAAAAAAGAAAAAAAAGAAGGAAAGAAAAAAGAGAAAAAAAAAGGCAGAAGAGAAGAAAAAGAAGGAATAGTAAAAAGAAAGAAAATGAGAAGAGAAATTATATATATATATATATATATATATATATATATATATATATATATATATATATATATATATATATATATATATATATATATATAATATTTGTATTGTATTTATATTTTTGTAAACGTAGGTGTGTGCGCGTGCGTGAGTGTGTGTGTGTGTGTGCGCGCGCGCGTGTGTGTGTGTGTGTGTGTGTGTGTGTGTGTGTGTGTGTGTGTGTGTGTGTGTGTAAGCATGTTGAAGAAGCATTATATGTGAAGTGCAGCCTAGGCACGTACCAAGTAGGTGGTGCGATGTTTGAGGCCAGCAAGGTGGGGAATGAGGTCATGAGAGGGGAGCTTACAAGCACACATGTGACACATATAAAAATGCGAGTTGGACTGACCCTCGTCACAATGATGCTCTGTTACATAACCCAGACCTGTGAAGGCGGTGGTGAAAGAAATAGTGATGATGATGATGTTGATGATGATGATAGCGATGATGATGATGATGATGATAATGATGATAATGATGATTATTTAAAAAAATTATGATAAAAATGATGATAATAATAAAAATAATAATAATAATAATAATAATAATAATAATAATAATAATATAAATAATAATAATAATATTATTATTATTATTATTGTTATTAAAAATAATAATAATAAAAAGAAAAATATAAAAAAATAACAATAAACTTAATTTGTTGGAATAGATAGTAGCTAGGTGACTAAAGACGAACCAATAAGAGGCTTCGGGAAGTAAGCAATCTTGTTGTGCATGTCAAGAAAGGGGTCAGTGTGCGGAGGAGGGGGAGGAGGAATGGAGTCGAAGAGGGATTGAGGGCTGGAAGTGAAGGTTGGTTGTGGTGGAAGCTCTGTGGAAGAGTGAATTCTCGTGATGAATTAGGTCATTAATTATGGTACTGTAATGAAATTTAATTTTTCAATTGAATGTTTTATTGCTTTTAATTTTGAAATTAAATTATTAATTTAATTTATTTTCAACTAGAAAACCTTTCTTCGTCTGAAGCTCAAGGTTCTGGAGGGTTGATAGATGGGAAGGTTATAGAAGTTAATATTTGGCACTTAAGGATTACCTTCTTATGGAATGGTCCATCCACATGTAACTTGAAATTGCTTGTTCCCAAAAAAGTCAAATTGCACACCTGCAATGAAAATTCAGCTGTCGATCTATGTTGGAAAGTTAGAAATATATTTTTGAATTTTATTTGAGAAATATATATATAAAGAAATTTGAAAAAAATGTTTGATACAACTTAAGGTTTCGATTGTTGAAAAAATAAAGGTGCTCACCTTACAGGTCAATGACACGCAAGGTTTAGTGGACTCAGAAGGTGTGTTCATTTCTCTATGATGACTGTCACTATAAGCTTCATCAGTGATTCTCTCCTGATGCCAATGAGGATTTTCATCATCTAAATTAATGACTGAACAAGGTTACTTCAGTCGCTCAACAACTCAGATCTATCATTATTGATTTATTAATCTATACGATCTTTTGTTAACAATTTTTCTTATAGTTTTTCTTAGTCTTTATTAGGTCAAGTCCAGACATACAATACAAAACAATACAAAAACGAATATTATTATAATGGCATTAACCCCGTAGAGTTTCGAGGCCACACATACGCTGGTAATGTTACGAAAACACGGAAACCTAAAAAACGGAAAACTTTTTAAAACCTGTCTCATATTTAGGCGAAGATCATAGTTTTCTAGGTGATCCACAGACTTCTGGAAGAATTTGGCTTAGGTCACTGGCGGTTCGAAAAAATGAAAACTTCGCAATAATAAAATACCGAATCAGACACTGGGTATATTTAATTTTTGCATGAGCCCATGAAAACCAATTCCCAAAAATCAAAAAAAACAACTTTATAAACTAGAGTTTAAAACATTTTTTAACGGTCGCATCCGTTGGAGGTGGGAAGTGAGGCCAATATGAACATTATAGCTCTGAAAATTTAACGTTTAAAATATTTTCAACAATTTCATAACGGTACATTTTTATTAAAATTTTGAAAATTTTCAAGAACCTGCACATTGCTGAATTTCACATTACACAAGCTGCAACCAGACTTATCTATGTCAGCATCTTCTGCAAGTTCTCCTTCTTCTTTTTCTTTGTCACCGCAATTATTAAAATTTATAGACATTTCGAAAGTACTCAGAAAAGTTTCATGGAATACTCAAGCTTAGCTTGGTCTTTCTAACTCTTGCACTTTTTTATGCATGCTCGTTTATTAAAGAAATTATATGATCAGCAAAAGCAATTTCAGATTAAAATACTCATGAATATGTATTCATTTTTTTTACTTTATCAGCAATGAAACAAAATGAAAACATTAATATTCTATTGTTTGACAAAATGTAATTCAAACTATATTCATAGCATAAACGGCAAATCCTTGTTCATTTTCCCATCTCCATAGTAGCAAGATCCATATTGATTGCTGTCAAGTAGATGGTAAAAAACTGCACCCATCCATTTCAAACTTTTCAGCACTACCACGCTACCTTCCACTTGTAGGGCCCAACATTCTGATTTTGCGAAAAATTTGTATATTTTTTAATATCCGTGAATAAATCCAAATTTATCTAATGAAAAATAAAATTCGTATCGCTGATTGAAAACTATTCACGGGCTGCTAAAACACTTCATTTGCGTTTAATGTGAATAAATTTAATCAAAATACAAAAAAAACATCTAATACTTTTTGGTACATCTTCATCCAAGTTCATCATGAAGTCGATAGCCGGTTCATAATCAGTACGTTGTGATGCCTTTTTACCTCTCCTCCACACTTCCATCCTCCCTAACCTCTTTTCCATGTACATAAAGTTTCTATGATAAGATGCACCTTGCTCCGAAAGACCTACAGGAATTTTCAGGTTTAACTTAAACGAATATTTGATTAAAATTATTTTTTCATTAAAATACTTCTTTATTTTAAAAATCATGATAAAAAATCACTTTTTTTCTTTCAGCCATGTTCCTGTTATTGTCTCCATTGTTACGGTTAATTTGTAATTTATCTTTTTAATTTAATTAAATTAAATTGAATCATTTTTCAACCTTCAAACAGTCTGTTTTTCACCACAGTTTTATCTTCTTTCCTTATCAGCGCCTTTCTAGGAACTAGACAAGTTTCTTTGTCTATCGTGTGGATTGCATAGCTCAGTCGGTCTTCTTCCTTCAACGATATCTGCATTCAAACTTAAATTTACTTTTTGATTTTTAATTTTTTTATTTCCTCATTTGCATAAATGAACGTACGACCACGTGATATACTGAATAACAAAACATAGTTGTGAGTGAATTTTTCTAAATGAAAAAATGAATGTTGAAAAAATAAAAAATGAATGAATAAATTTACAATTTGTTATAGCGCTAAATTCGCAAACTAGGTTAACTCAGTGGCACTTAAAATGCCTCAGAGACGCTTAAATGAGAATGAAAGATAAATCATATAATGTACATGATAATACAATATAATATAATATATTATATTATAATACAATATAATATAATATAATATAATATAATATAATATAATATAATATAATATAATATAATATAATATAATATAATATAATATAATATAATATAATATAATATAATATAATATAATATAATATAATATAATATAATATAATATAATATAATATAATATAAAATAATATAATATATTATAATATAATATAATATAATATAATATAATATAATATGATATAATATAATATAATATAATATAATATAATATAATATAATATAATATAATATAATATAATATAATATAATATAATATAATATAATATAATATAATATAATATAATATAATATAATATAATATAATATAATATAATATAATATAATATAATATAATATAATATAATATAATATAATATAATATAATATAATATAATATAATATAATATAAGATAATATAATATAATATAATATAATATAATATAATATAATATAATATATTATAATATAATATAATATAATATAATATAATATAATATAATATAATATAATATAATATAATATAATATAATACAATATAATATAATATAATATAATATATTATAATATAATATACTATAATTTAATATGTTGATAAGAAAAAAATAATTATGAACATTTCTTTATCACCATTCTCAACCTATCCAATCAACCACCCACCCATTAGTCAACCCATCCAATCAACCACCCACCCATTAGTCAACCTATCCAATCAACCATCCACCCATTAGTCAACCTAATCTATTAACTCACCCCCTTGATTAACTCACCCAAGCAACATACCCACCCAATCAAACACCCAATCAACCAACCCACCTCAATTTCCTGACCAGTTCCATCCTCCTCATTAGCACCAACCACCACCATCGTTTCTAGCACGTGACTAGGGTCTCCAGTAAAGGGGTGTTTTTGGACAAGTTCACAAGCGTGAATTTTCTCGCCAGATGGCGGGTTTAAAAGTCCCCATCCAAAAGCATCCGTGCTGTTGTGGATGGAAGATGTGATGGATGGTGTGGTGGATTGATGGATAGTGCGATGGATTGATGGATGGTGTGGTGGGTTGGTGGATGGTGTGGGGAATTGGTGGGTGGATTGGTGGATGGTGTGGTGGGTTGATGGATAGTGTGATGGATTGATGGATGGTGTGGTGGGTTGGTGGATGGTGTGGGGGATTCGTGGATGGTGTGGTGGGTTGATGGATGGTGTGGTGGGTTGGTGGATAGTGTGGTGGGTTGGTGGATAGTGTGGTGGGTTGGTGGATAGTGTGGTGGGTTGATGGATGGTGTGGGGAATTGATGGATGGTGTGGGGGATTGGTGGATGGTGTGGGGGATTGGTGGATGGTGTGGGGGATTGGTGGGTGGTGTGGTGGGTTGGTGGATGGTGTGGTGGATTGGTGGATGGTGTGGTGGGTTGATGGATAGTGTGGGGGATTCATGGGTGGTGTGGTGGGTTGGTGGATGGTGTGGGGGATTGGTGGGTGGTGTGGTGGGTTGGTGGATGGTGTGGTGGGTTGATGGATTGATGGATGGTGTGGTGGGTTGGTGGATGGTGTGGTGGGTTGGTGGATGGTGTGGGGGATTGATGGGTGAAGTAGTGGGGTTTGATGGATGGGGGGGTAACTGAAATAATTGAGGTAATTGAACATTTGTCATGATGGGTTTCATGCTATCATGGTTGATGGATGAGTTGGTCATCATATGTGCAGATTGATGGTTAGACCTGAATTGGTTAAAGACGGCTTAAGAACTAGCTTATGCTCATCTAGGTGAGTAATTAAAAGATCAAGCAAACGGTCGTCAGCTATGAACATTAAAAAATAAAAATAAAAACACACCTATAGAAAAATCTTCTCGGACCAGCAAAATCTTTTCCAAAGCCCTTGACGACAAAGTAACTTTTGGTTGTTCCTTTGATTTTTCCCCAGAACAGAATATTTTCCAGTTTTTCATGGTCTTGAAGCAGACACAGAGAGTTGTTGAAGGAGGATTTCAATTCACTGCTAAGAACAATACCACTGCTTTCGAGGTAGATGCAGTTCCTGCTAAGTGTTTTGTACTCCATTTGTTCCGAACAAGTATTGGCTAAGCTACGGTTTATGGAAGCCGAGTGAAAGAAATTGGAAAAAAAGAAGATGATGAGAAAGAAGAAGAAGAAGAAGAAGAAGAAGAAGAAGAAGAAGAAGAAGAAGAAGAAGAAGAAGAAGAAGAAGAAGAAGAAGAAGAAGAAGAAGAAGAAGAAGAAGAAGAAGAAGAAAAAGAAGAAGAAGAAGAAGAAGAAGAAGAAGAAGAAGAAGAAGAAGAAGAAGATGATGATGAAGAAGAAGAAGAAGAAGAAGAAGAAGAAGAAGAAGAAGAAGAAGAAGAAGAAGAAGAAGAAGAAGAAAGAAGAAGAAGAAGAAGAAGAAGAAGAAAAAGAAGAAGAAGAAGAAGAAGAAGAAGAAGAAGAAGAAGAAGAAGAAGAAGATGATGAAGAAGAAGAAGAAGAAGAAGAAGAAGAAGAAGAAGAAGAAGAAGAAGAAGAAGAAGAAGAAGAAGAAGAAGAAGAAGAAAAAGAAGAAGAAGAAGAAGAAGAAGAAGAAAAAAAAGAAGAAGAAGAAGAAGAAGAAGGAGAAGAAGAAGAAAAACAAAAAAAATAAAAAAAAGTGGAGAAAAAGAAGGAAAAAAAATCAAAAAGTTGATGCTTCGTTTTTTGAATTGAAAAAGATTGTAGCCTTAAGTTCTTATTGAATATTTTTTGACTTTTTTTCGATTTTGATTAGTTTTTAATTTCCAAAGTGTTTTTAACGTGCTTAATTTATTGTTTTTTTTTTCAAAATTGAAGGCTTGTGAATGTTTTCAGGTACTAAGAGTAAAGTTTATGATAGTGTAGAGTTATAGCGACGAAAATAATCACCTGGTTATCATGACAACGGTTACTATGAAATAATTTTGCAAATAGTCTAGTTTTTATAATTTTTATGCAGTTGAATGTTGTATAAATTTGAAATTTTTTTAAGTTTTTCAATACTTTCATTGAAAAATAATTGAAAAAATCTAATATTTTATTTGTCTTTGGAAGCGGTAATAAAGTAACTTTTAAATGTCTTTTCATGCTTTTGATTTATAAAAAAATGAATCCGTAAATAGTTATTATCAATACT
>OX387255.1:1249904-1269904 GCA_947562095.1 Branchellion lobata | reverse complement strand
CTCCAAACAACTCCTACCACCCACCATCCTCCAAACAACTCCTACCATCCACCATCCTCCAAACAACTCCTACCACCCACCATCCTCCAAACAACTCCTACCATCCACCATCCTCCAAACAACTCCTACCATCCACCATCCTCCAAACAACTCCTACCATCCACCATCCTCCAAACAACTCCTACCACCCACCATCCTCCAAACAACTCCTACCATCCACCATCCTCCAAACAACTCCTACCATCCACCATCCTCCAAACAACTCCTACCATCCACCATCCTCCAAACAACTCCTACCATCCACCATCCTCCAAACAACTCCTACCATCCACCATCTTCCAAACAACTCCTACCATCCACCATCCTCCAAACAACTCCTACCATCCACCATCCTCCAAACAACTCCTACCACCCACCATCCTCCAAACA
Source organism: Branchellion lobata (assembly GCA_947562095.1). Taxonomy (NCBI): domain Eukaryota; kingdom Metazoa; phylum Annelida; class Clitellata; order Hirudinida; family Piscicolidae; genus Branchellion; species Branchellion lobata. Next base: position 1,269,475 of record OX387255.1, on the reverse strand, counting down.
ACTCCTACCACCCACCATCCTCCAAACAACTCCTACCATCCACCATCCTCCAAACAACTCCTACCATCCACCATCCTCCAAACAACTCCTACCACCCACCATCCTCCAAACAACTCCTACCATCCACCATCCTCCAAACAACTCCTACCACCCACCATCCTCCAAACAACTCCTACCACCCACCATCCTCCAAACAACTCCTACCACCCACCATCCTCCAAACAACTCCTACCACCCACCATCCTCCAAACAACTCCTACCATCCACCATCCTCCAAACATCTCCTACCATCCACCATCCTCCAAACAACTCCTACCATCCACCATCCTCCAAACAACTCCTACCATCCACCATCCTCCAAACAACTCCTACCATCCACCATCCTCCAAACATCTCCTACCATCCACCATCTACCAAACCTTTCCTAGATGGACCCAGGGAAGCAAGGCATTGGCGCTGAACCATGTGGTGGATGTGTTGTTACACGTGCGAAAGAGTGGCGACTGGCGGCAGAGTTTGCAGCAATGTCTTCCCTCACGTAAGTTTGAACCCATCACTCGAGAACTTTCCAGGGAAATGGAGGAGAGGAAAGAGCGGAAGCTGAGGCAATTCAGACGTTGGACCTCTTTCAAAAATGAACGTGCTTCTGGTGAAGGTGCTAGTGATGGTTATAGGGGTGGTTACAGAAATGGTGGTGGTGGTGGTGGTGGTGGTTACAGAGATGGTGGTGGTTATAGAGATGGTGGTGGTGGTGGTAGTGGTGGTTATAGAGATGGTGGTGGTGGTGGTGGTTATAAAAATGGTTACAGAGATGGTGGTTATAGGGGTGGTTATAGGGGTGGTCATAGGGGTGGTTACAGAGAAGGTGGCGGTGGCGGTGGTCGTGGTGGTTACCTGGTTGGTGGTGGTAGGGGTGGTGGTAGGGGTGGTGGTGGTGGGTATAGGGGTGGTGATGTTAGTCGGGTAGAATTCGGATACGAAAAAACTGGTAGATATATTAACGATAAAGTTCATGAAGGCACTAAAGGTGGTGGTGGTGGTAGTGGTGGTGGTGGTGGTAGTGGTGGTGGTGGTGGTAGTGGTGGTGGTGGTAGTGGTAGAGGTGGTGGTGGTGGTGGTGGTAGTGGTAGGGGTGGTGGTGGTGGTGGTAGGGGTGGTGGTGGGGGTGGTGGTAATAGTGGTAGTGGTGGTGGTGGTAGTGGTAGTGGTGGTGGTGGTAGTGGTAGGGGTGGTGGTGGTGGTGGTGGTGGTGGTAATGGTGGTGGTGGTGGTGGTGGTTATAAAGATAACAGTGGTGGTATTGAGGGCAGTGGAGAGTACGATGGGGACAGCGGACATAGAGAAACTGGAAATCCAATCAAAAGTGGCACAACAAGTTGAACGAAAAAAAATAAAATGTTTTGAAAAAAATAATTTTTAACTCTTCCTGTTGGGATTTTTTGATAATTTTATAGCGAATAAACATTTTTATTAAATTTTCCAAAAGATAACTCATAGGTGGAATAATTAATAAAAAATTTTTTTCTTTTTTTTGAACTTTTAAAATGTCATAAAAATAACGTGAATATTCATTTTGAAATGCGCAAGTCATGAATAATTAATGATGCTGTCACGTCCAGCGGAAAAGTCACGTCACGATATGTCGCTTTTTGACTGGAATGGTAACTGGTGAGAGGCGGGTGAAAGTTGAAAAAACGAAAAAAAAAAAAAGAAAAAAATTGGTAAAAAGAGAAAAAAAAAAGTGGTAAAAAGAGAAAAAAGAAAAAAAAATCTGGAACGAGGTAGGATGAGGAAGAAGAGAATAACGATAAATTTGGAGGAGGGAAAGAAATAGGATTAGGGTTCGTTTAGGTAGTCGTAATGTTCTGTTGTTACCCCTTGTAGACCACTACCCCTTTCGGGCTTTTGTGACGTTGCTGGTGTCGTTGTGAGGTTGGTGTTATTGTTATTTTGAGGTCAGCCTACTGCTATTATTTTTTATAAAGCTGTTATTATTATTATTATTATTATTTTATATTATCAACGTCATTATTTTTGTTTTTAATGTTAGTAGGAGTATTTTAAAAATTATTTTTTTTATTATTTTCATATTCGGTTATTATTCTCTATGATGTAGCTTTTATGTCTCAGGGCAGATAAGACACGAAAGAAGGGGTAGGATGGAGACGGAAAAGTGAACTTCCACTTGCAAATGTTCCTAGAGTAGAATGGAAAAGTGCCCCTGAAAATAACTAAACGACGCTATAGAAAACTCCAGATTAGATCGAAGCAGATTAATTGGCAGTTGAAATGCCAAAAAGCAGGCGTGGTTTAGGCCTTAAGCAAGGAGCAGCGAAGCTTTGAATGACAACGCACGTGGCCTCGTTACGTTTTATAGCTCGGTAGTTAACCCACACGCACAATTCGGGGGTTATTTTGGTGTTTTTTGTGCTGCGCAAAAATGACGCAGACAATATCATCGGCGTGGTCGTTAAAACTCACTTTTTCTTCATGACGACCAAAAAATGAGCAAAATATACGCCTTTATAGCGGGAGTTTTGATCAAAAATTGAAAGTTGGGTTTTGAAGATAATGCAAAAAAAGATTTTCCATCATAGAGATTTGAAGTGAAAATAAAAAATTAAAAATTAAAGGTTTTTCATGATGACTTTTATCACCGGTAGAAATCTCTCAGGGATTGACTGGCTTTTTTTTTGAAAAAAAAACTAGTATATGAAAAAAGAAAAAAACAAAAAAAGAAGTTGGAGTACTTTGGAGATGAAAAAAAATATAGAAAAACCAGATTAAAAACTTTAAAATTGAAAATGGGAAAAATTCAAAAAATTTTGATAAAAACAAAAATTAAAAAAACGCATAGTTGAAAAAAAATTTCAATGAAAAATTATTGAATTAGCTAACTACTGACATAACTATTCTCATGATAATTTTTCAATAACTTTTTGACTTACCCAACAAAATAGCCACATAAAAAGTGTAAAAAAAAACTTTATAAAAAAATAGAGAGAAAAATTCCAAAAAATCACAAATGCACGCAAAAAAAACAAGAAATGAAGAAGTAGGGGTAGAAGTTTTAAGGTTGACGTTGAGGTGTCGTGAAAAATTTGTGAGCGTGCTTGCTAATGCGAGAGACCTGCCGAAAGGGGGGGGGGTTGAGATTTGGGATGGCTGGTGGAAGGGGGAGGGGGGCATGGCCGGTGTAGGGGGAGGAGGGGGCATGGCTGGTGGAGAGGGAGGGGGCATGGCTGGTGTAGGGGGAGGAGGGGGTATGGCTGGTGGAAAGGGAGGGGGCATGGCTGGTGGAGGGGGAAGGGGGCATGGCTGGTGGAGGGGGAGGGGGACTTGGCTGGTGGAGGAAGAGGGGGGCATGGCTGGTGGAGGGGGAAGGGGGCATGGCTGGTGGAGGGGGAGGGGGGCATGGCTGGTGGAGGGGGAGGGGGGCATGGCTGGTGGAGGAGGAGGGGGGGCATGGCTGGTGAAGAAGGAAAGGGTCTTGGCTGGTGAAGGGGGGCTTAGCTGGTGGTAGTGGGTGGGTAGTTGTGGGTAGTGGAAGGTGGTTAGTAAGGGCTGGTGGAGAGTTATGAGTGATGGGTGATGGTTTGTGACGATTGGTGGTGGTTTGTGGTGGCTTTTGGTGGCTTGTGGTGGCTTTTGGTGGCTTATGGTGGCTTGTGGTGGCTTGTGGTGGCTTGTAGTGGCTTATGGTGGCTTTTGGTGGCTTGTGGTGTATGGTAGTAATAAGTAATGACAGTTGAAAAAAAGAAATTGGAGTAAAATTGATTTGTGGTGTATTTGGAGGTGGATGAAAGATGATTGCTGGATGGCTGATGGAAAACGGAGGTTGGAAGTGGGTTTTGGTGGAAAACAAAAATAAAAAAATCACGGTGAGTCTTTGTGGAGGATGACAAAAAAAATGGTTCAATGGTGGAAGAATTGGGGATCCAAGAGATGGTGCGGTTGGTGGGAATCGATACGCAGACCTCAGAATGATCCATGTTGTAGCGAAGCTGCTTCCACCGGAAGTCTTTATTAAGGAACTTACAAATGACTCCGTTTCAACTTATGCGCTTTTTCCATTTTGAACAAATTCAACAAACAGCGAAAACCATAAAACAAGCAAAAAAACGGCTTTAATTAACAAAAAAAACTATTTTTTCGTTTTTCTATTTTTTTTAATTTCACGAAAAACTAAAAAAATAAACCGATCAATTGTGGGTGATTGTTTATTATGACTGTTTAAGAGACCGGTGGAAAGATACACGCAACAAAAAGGATGGATCATTTCAATTAATTTATTTCGAGTTTTTGAGTTTTTATGTGCAAAACAAAGATATACACCCTGCTTAGTGATTTCCTTTGACTCCTGAAAAGCATTGTTTGAAAGTTATATTCAGGCATTGTTGTTCAATATTTTACTTCAAAGTTTCACAAGTTGTTGTGATTGGTCCATTAGTTCGACTAATCGTTTAGAACTCAAACTCTCCACTCATCCCTCTATCAACTCATCCATCCATTCATTCATCCCTCCATCCATTCATCCTTCCATTCACTCATCCCTCCATCCACTCATTTTCCCATCCACTCATTCCTTTATCCATTCGTCCATCCATCCATTCATAACTTTATTCATTCATTCATCCCTCCGTCTATTCATCACTTCATTCATTCATCCATCCGTCCATTCATATTTTCACGCATTCATTCATAACTCATTCATTAATTACCCCATTCATCCATTCACCTCATCCATCCATTCACCCCATCCATCCATTCACCCCATCCATCCATTCACCCCATCCATCCATTCACTCCATCCATCCATTTACCCCATCCATCCGTTCACCCCATCCATCCATTCACCTCATCCATCCTTTCACTCCATCCATCCATTCACTCCATCCATCCATTCACTCCATCCATCAATTCAATCCATCCATCCATCACTCCATCGATTCATTCATATTTGTATCTATTCATTTTTTATTCATTCATTTTTTCACTCTATCCATCCATTCGTCCATTCATCCATCTTTAAATCTATCCATTTTTTATTCATTCACTCATTCATCCATTCATCCATTCATCACTCCATCACATCGCTTTCCACGTCATCCATCCATTCACACCCTCGTCTCCATCAAATTCTCCATCAATGTCATACGGCAGTATTGTTCGACTCCCTTTGCAGATTGCAAAAAAGTTGCGATAATATGGAAAGTAAACTGACTCTTATAGTCCATGCTTCAACTCAAATAGTGTTCACTTGAAATAAAAGAATAAAACAAAGAAAATAAATTATTGTTTTTTAATATAAAAGATAATAATATCTTTTTTATATTTCATATGAACATAATTAATATATCTTTTGTATAAAATTAAATTTAAAAGTTAATTATAAAAATAAAAGTTTAAAAATTGGGTATAAAGTATAAAAAAAATGTTTTTTTGAGATAAAGTGAAGTTTGAGTAGAAAACACGGCTAAAATATTGAAATAATTATACCTCTATTTTCTGAAATAATTTTTTAAATAACTTTAGAAAAATTTTTTTGAAAAAATAAAAAAAATAAACTTATAAAAGTTATCAAAAAAAACTCACTAAAAACGAGATGAGCTTGAAATTAAATAAAAAAATTAACGAAGTAACTAAAAAAATATAAAAATTATATTTAAAAAAATCGATAACGATGAAATAAAAAAACATTAAATTTAAAAGTGAAATTAAAACGGAATGATTAAATTAAAAAGGTGCTCATTAAAACCTGAATCAATTTAAAAAAATTATTTTCTAAAAAAATAATTCTTGAAAAACGCCAAAAATGTTACAAAGGATCTAAAAAAACCCATAAAAAACAAAACGAAAATATATTTTGAAAAAAAAATGAAAAAAAAAAGAAAAAAAAGAAGATTTCATTGAAAAAAAATATAGGCAATAATGTTTGGAAGGGGGTAAGTTAGAAGGTGGTTGTGTACAGGTTGCAAGTGATTCCTCCCACTTTTGATTTACGTGCAGGCAAGCTTGGAATTATGGGATAGCAATCCCTAGGAAAGTTAGAGCTACATAAATCACTGCCGTGGTTGAGTGGTTGTTGTTGGGAGTTGTTGGTGGTTGTTGTTGAGGGTTGATGTTGGTGGTTGTTGTTGGGAATTGCTGTTGGTGATTTTTGTTGGTGGTTATTGGTGGTTTTTGTTGGGAATTGTTGTTGGTGGTTGTTGGTGGTTGTTGTTGGTGGTTGTTGGAGGTAGTTATTAGGAATTGTTGTTGATGGTTGTTGTTGGTGGTTGTTGTTGGTGGTTGTTGTTGAGGGTTGATGTTGGTGGTTGTTGTTGGGAATTGTTGTTGGTGATTGTTGTTGGTGGTTGTTGGTGGTTGTTGGTGGTGGTTGTTGTTGTTGGTGGTTGTTGGTGGTTGTTGTTGGTGGTTGTTGGAGGTACTTATTAGGAATTGTTGTTGATGGTTGTTGTTGGTGGTTGTTGTTGGTGGTTGTTGTTGGTGGTTGTTGTTGGTGGTTGTTGTTGTTGGTTGTTGTTGGTGGTTGTTGTTGGTGGTTGTTGTTGGTGGTTGTTGTTGGTGGTTGTTGTTGGTGGTTGTTGTTGGTGGTTGTTGGAAGTTGTTATTAGAGGTTGTTGTTGGAATATTTTGGAATTGTTGTTGTCTTGTGGTTATAGTAGTTGTTTTATGGTTATGGTAGTTGTCTTGTGGTTATTGTAGTTGTCGTGTGGTTATAGTAGTGGCTGGATGGTTATCCTAGTGGTTTTTTATATTATATTGGTGGCTTTGTAGCTGAAATGGTTTCAAGAGAGTGTGAATAAAGTTTTGCAATGAAAAAAAATTATAAAATTGAAAAAAGAAAAAAAAATTAGAAAGGTGAAAAAAGAAAATAAAGAAACAAAAAAAACGATGTGACTAAATCAAGTGGAAAAACCCAAAAAAACAAAGAAAAGAATAAATAATTGAAAAGGTGGTAGAAAAAAAAGAAAGAAAAAAAAACAAAATAAAAATATAAAAAATATGAAAATATAAAAATAGAAAATATAAATATAAAAAAATAAAAAAATAAAAAAATAAAAAAATAGAAAAATAAAATGAAAAGTGGGAAAAAAATTTGATAAAGAGTGAAATTTGGAAGAGTAAAAATGCGAAACGTCATAAAATAGCGGGAAGTCAATCATTTATAGAATCAAATTCTAATGAAAAATAATGAAAAAAATTCCTGTCACGAAGTCTCGTGTGTCACCTGCCCCATGGTGGGAGGATAGGAAATGGGGAGGAGGAGGATGGGGAGGAGGAGGATGGGGAGGAGGAGGATGGGGAGGAGGAGGATGGAGAGGAGGAGGATGGGGAGGAGGAGGATGGAGAGGAGAAGGATGGGGAAGAGGAGGGTGTAGAGGAGACAAAGATTAAAGAGGAGAAAAAAAGGAAACAAAAGAAAAAAAAGAAAAAGAGAGAAAAGGAGAAGAAGAAAAAGAAGAAGAAAAAGAAGAAGAAAAAGAAGAAGAAAAAGAAGAGGAAGAAGAAGAAGAAGAAGAAGAAGAAGAAGAAAAAGAAGAAGAAGAAGAAGAAGAAGAAGAAGAAGAAGAAGAAGAAGAAGAAGAAGAAGAAGAAGAAGAAGAAGAAGAAGAAGGAGAAGAAGAAGAAGAAGAAGAAAAAGAAAAATAAGAATAAGAAGATGATGTTGATAGGGGTGGTGTCGATGGAAATAGTAATGAAGGTGATAGCAATAACGGGGAACATAGGCATTTTTGAAAGAAATAAAAACTACAAAAAAACAAATATGAAAACAAAAATACAAACAAAACCAAAATAAAACAAAAATAAAAAATAAAAATGAGAAAAAGATCAAAGAAAAAAAAAATAGAAAAAAGTCGGAAAATGAAAAAATATCGATTTGGTGATGGCGTGGGATGGTAGAAGATATTGTCCGGTTAGTCTTTAATTAATTGTGCAGGTGCAAATCAAAGATAAAAAAAAAAGCTTCTACTTTGGTTTTGAAAAAAAACTTCAATAGAAAACGTTTTTCGGAAAAAATAATAAAAAGGTTTTTGAAAAATAAATTGTTAAAGAAAAAAAAATTTTTTAAGAAAAATACTTTTGGAAGTGGAACGTTTTTGTTTGAAAAGGTTTTTTATGAAATCTTTTTTGGTTGTTAATAATAAAAACAAAAAAATGAAAATGATTTATAAAACACAATCAAAAAGTTATTAATATATCATAAAATAAAAATAATTTAACAATAATTAATGATTTGATAAAATTATAATACACTTGAAAAACCTTTTTTTTGGAAAAAAAGAAAAAAATCGAGACAGAAAAACAAACTTTTAAGTTTGCAGTCTCTTGGGCGTGATCCTTCGCTCCACTCTTCCTCTTGATAAGCCATTTTTTAATTTAATTTTTTTCCGGAGTTTTTTTCATAATTTTTCATGTTTCATTCGTTTTTTTTTCGATGAATATCAGTAATTTTATAATTTGAATATTCAATGTTTTGAAAAAAATAAATTTTGAATAAAAAAAATGTTTTTAAAAATGTTTAATAATGTAAAAAAACTTGATTTGAAGTTTTTTTTATTGAAAAATAGTTGTAAAATCAAATTCAACTTTTTTTTATCTCAGAATACATCTTCAAAGTCTAGAAGCATTTCGTTTTGTTTCAAAAAAAAACAAAAAAAACAAAAAAAAAACAAAAAATAATCCTTTTTAAAAACTCGATAAAATCTTTATTTTCATAGTTCCGAGAGAATTTTGTATGTTTTAAAGGAGCTAAGCGGCTGTGTTGTTTTATGATTGCTAGATGATGCGTTGCGGCCCTTACAAACATTGCTTAAACATGTCGAGTGTAAATTTGCATTGTCACCTCTACGTTATAATGAGGTGGAAAAAAAGAAAAAAAAAAGAATTTTCAAGCTTGAAAAATTATTTTGAAATGTTTGAAAAATGTTGGAAATAAGAAAAAAATTATGGAAAAAACATTAAGAATTGTTTTTTATGGAACAATGAATGGGAGGCATGAAAAATAACCATCAAACAAAAAAATAAAATCTAAAAAAACAAACTTGGTTTTCGCTCTTCTATCTGGCAACGAGATGAAAAAAGAAAAAAAAATGCAGACAAAATATCAACAAAGAAAAATTCTATCAAAGAAAAAAATCAAGGTGAAGACAATGGAGGGCATGGGAGAGTAAATTTGGAGAATGAATTCAATAAAAAGCTTTAAAAAACAAAGAAAAATAAAAGATTAAAAAAATAAAAAAATAAAATATATGTAGAAAATATATCTAAAAATAATATTTGAAAAAATGTTTTAAAAATATAATGCGAAAGAACTTAAGCCGGGCATATTGGAAAGGTTTTTCAGAACTTTTGAACTTGACAAAAATTTTATCAAATGAATTCTCAAGTTTTTAAATTTTTCAAATAACGTGCCGAGGGCGTTGGAAACGACAAAACTATTAAATATAAAGTTAGGTTCATTGGAGCAAAGCTAGTGGTTAAAAAGAGTAGATTGAGATAAACAGCGTCGAGGTAAACCGAGTCAAAACGGAGCGGTTGGTTGAAATTCTTTCAGTCACGTTTTTTTTTAAATTTTGATTAGAAAAAAAAAGGTTTTGATCATATTGAACAAGATTCACTGACCACAGAAAACAAAACTTAGGGAGCTGTGTAGCGCTAAGGAGGAGATTTTTTTTTAAATGTTACAAGTATGATTTGAGATTTAAAAAAAAAAAAAAGTTCAAGTTGAAAAAAAAATTCAGCGCAAAAATTGAAGTTGTTACAAAAATCAAAATTGATATACAAAAGAATTTTGAATTTGCTCAAAAATGAAGACCAACAGGAAAGAGATTGGACGATTAACTGATCCACGTCATGACCACCACATCGCCACACCACCACATCGCCACACCATCACATCACCACACCACCACACCACTACACCACTACACCACCACACCACTATACCACCACACCACTATACCACCACACCACCACACCACCACACCATCACACCACCACACCACCCCACCACCACACCATCACACCACCACACCACCACACCACCACGCCGCCTTGAGCATTTGAACCCGTGCGTCGAAGGGCTGCACGCCTTGCGACACTTTACGTTGGTGACCTTGGAAAACACTTTTTGTTTTTTTGTTTGCAACCATGGACAAGAAAATAACAAAGAAAGAATGAATCTTGACGAGATTATATGAAGCGCTAGATGAAGTGTGTGGGCGTAGATGGAGACACAAGGACTGAGTGGTGACGAGTTATGGAGGGAATGGAAAAAATATGAATACATGTTCACACACGTTCGAAGTGAACGGAAAAAGTTGCTGGAATGTTGTGGGAGGATGGAATGTTGTGGAAGGATGGAATGTTGTGGAAGGATGGAAGGTTGTGGAAGGATGGAATGTTGTGGAAGGATGGAAGGTTGTGGAAGGATGGAATGTTGTGGAAGGATGGAATGTTGTGGAAGGATGGAATGTTGTGGAAGGGTGGAATGTTGTGGAGGGATGGAATGTTGTGGAAGGATGGAATGTTGTGGAAGGATGGAATGTTGTGGAAGGATGGAATGTTGTGGAAGGATGGAATGTTGTGGAAGGATGGAATGTTGTGGAAGGATGGAATGTTGTGGAAGGATGGAATGTTGTGGAAGGATGGAATGTTGTGGAAGGATGGAATGTTGTGGAAGGATGGAATGTTGTGGAAGGATGGAATGTTGTGGAAGGATGGAATGTTGTGGAAGGATGGAATGTTGTGGAAGGATGGAATGTTGTGGAAGGATGGAATGTTGTGGAAGGATGGAATGTTGTGGAAGGATGGAATGTTGTGGAAGGATGGAATGTTGTGGAAGGATGGAATGTTGTGGAAGGGTGGAATGTTGTGGAAGGATGGAATGTTGTGGAAGGATGGAATGTTGTGGAAGGATGGAATGTTGTGGAAGGATGGAATGTTGTGGAAGGATGGAATGTTGTGGAAGGATGGAGTGGTTTTGAATGAACGGCTCTTGCAGGGGAGTGGTTCAAACGACCACGAACAAGGCAACAGTTCTCCTGTAGCAGCTCTGTGTTCTCGCTTTGATGTGTCGTTATGTCTTCTTGTCTGCGTCTTTGACCTTCTCCTTGTTTGTATCCTCACTTTTGAGTTTTTCAGTTATTTTGTTGATTAGTTTTGCTGTCTCCTTTTCTGTTTTTTTGTATGTTTTTGTATCTTCAAAATTTTTTTCAACGGCATTTTCATCTGATCTCTCATTACTTGAAACGGTTCGCACAAATATTTCTTCTCCAGCAGGTCGGTTTGTGTTCCCCCTTGTTGACCTCAAAAAGACTACCGTGCAGTAACAGCCGTTAGAGAAGGTGAGTAGGATGGCTGACAGCACGAAGGTGGCCTTGTAGGAACCGGTGTAGTCGTACAAGAAGCCTGGTGGATGAATGGGTGTAGACACATATGGATGAAAATGACGCCTCAAATGAAAGTTTTTTGTAGGGAATGAAACAGTCACACACGCACACACACACACACACACACACACACACACACACACACACACACACACACACACACACACACACACACACACACACACACACACACACACACACACACACACACACACACACACACACACACACACACACACACAAACACACCAGTGAGCAAAGGAGTGAGGAGAATTGAGAATCCTACGAAGAACATAGTGGAGGACAAGGCAGTTTCAATTTGAAGGCCTGTAGTCTGGATGGAACAAACTATCATGTGAATCCTCGAAAGAGCTCGAAGCGACTGCGTTACTGCAGTGGTGGTGGAATGGAGTGGTGGTGGAATGGTGTGGTGGTGGAATGGTGTGGTGGTGGAATGGTGTGGTGGTGGAATGGTGTGGTGGTGAAATGGTGTGGTGGTGGAATGGTGTGGTGGTGGAATGGTGTGGTGGTGGAATGGTGTGGTGGTGGAATGGTGTGGTGGTGGAATGGCGTGGTGGTGGAATGGTGTGGTGGTGGAATGGTGTGGTGGTGGAATGGTGTGGTGGTGGAATGGTGTGGTGGTGGAATGGAGTGGTGGTGGAATGGTGTGGTGGTGGAAAGGAGTGGTGGTGGAATGGTGTGATGGTGGAATGGAGTGGTGGTGGAATGGAGTGGTGGTGGAATGGTCTGGTGGTGGAATGGTGTAGTGGTGGAATGGTGTGGTGGTGGAATGGAGTGGTGGTGGAATGGTGTGGTGGTGGAATGGAGTGGTGGTGGAATGGTGTAGTGGTGGAATGGTGTGGTGGTGGAATGGTGTGGTGGTGGAATGGTGTGGTGGTGGAATGGTGTGGTGGTGGAATGGAGAGGTGGTGGGATGGTGTGGTGGTGGAATGGTGTAGTGGTGGAATGGTGTGGTGGTGGAATGGTGTGGTGGTGGAATGGTGTGGTGGTGGAATGGTGTGGTGGTGGAATGGTGTGGTGGTGGGATGGAGTGATGGTGGAATGGAGTGGTGGTGGAATGGTGTGGTGGTGGAATGGTGTGGTGGTAGAATGGTGTGGTGGTGGGATGGTGTGGTGGTGGAATGGTGTGGTGGTGGAATGGAGTGGTGGTGGGATGGCGTGGTGGTGGAATGGTGTGGTGGTGGAATGGAGTGGTGGTGGAATGGTGTGGTGGTGGAATGGTGTGGTGGTGGAATGGAGTGGTGGTGGAATGGTCTGGTGGTGGAATGGAGTGGTGGTGGAATGGTCTGGTGGTGGAATGGTGTAGTGGTGGAATGGTGTGGTGGTGGAATGGAGTGGTGGTGGAATGGTGTGGTGGTGGAATGGAGTGGTGGTGGAATGGTGTGGTGGTGGAATGGTGTGGTGGTAGAATGGTGTGGTGGAATGGTGTGGTGGTGGAATGGTGTAGTGGTGGAATGGTGTGGTGGTGGAATGGTGTGGTGGTGGATGGTGAGTGGTGGTGGAATGGTGTGGTGGTGGATGGTGTGGTGGTGGAATGGTGTGGTGGTGGGATGGTTGTGGTGGTGGAATGGTGTGGTCTAGTTATTGACGCTTTTGTGTGTGAATAGAACGATGTTGTTTGGTGAGAAATAGTGGTTTAGTATAGCAATGGTCTGAATGGCGGTGTGTGGTGGTGATGAGGTATGGAGGTGGTGTGGTAGTGATGAGGTATGGAGGGTGGTGTGGTAGTGATGAGGTATGGAGGGTGGTGTGGTAGTGATGATGTATGGAGGGTGGTGTGGTAGTGATGAGGTATGGAGGGTGGTGTGGTAGTGATGAGGTATGGAGGTGGTGTGATAGTGATGAGGTATGGAGGGTGGTGTGGTAGTGATGAGGTATGGAGGGTGGTGTGGTAGTGATGAGGTATGGAGGGTGGTGTGGTAGTGATGAGGTATGGAGGGTGGTGTGGTAGTGATGAGGTATGGAGGTGGTGTGGTAGTGATGAGGTATGGAGGGTGGTGTGGTAGCGATGAGGTATGGAGGGTTTAGAAGAGGGCTGAACTCACAAACACTCATGACCAGGAAGTTAGCATGGGACACCGGTACGAAAGGCCACGTCATCAAGCACACAGAGTACAAGAAGCTGCATGTTATTATGAAGGGCAACAAGCGATCTGGTGGAAGAAAATAATTAAAAATAAAATTAAGTAGTTTTGATAAAATAAAAAAATTATTAAAATATAAATGATATCAAGCTATGAGTATTATTAAGTTGAAGTGTTATTGAGATACTGTTTGAATTAATTTTAATTTAAAAAAAAAATTTAAAAAAGGCATATTAATAAAAGTAAACTCAATGAAAGCTGGATAAATCAATGAAACGTCTGAGTAAAAAAATAATAAAAATAATATAAATAATACTAAAAATAATATAAATAATATAAATAAAAGTGATAAATAATAAAAATAATAAAAATAAAAGTGAAAACAATAAAAATAAAAAAAATAAAAGTGAAAAAAAAAAATAAATAAAATAAAAGTGAAAAATAATAAAAATAATAAAAATAAAAGTGAAAACAATAAAAATAAAAAAAATAAAAGTATAAAAGTGAAAAAAAAATAAATAAAAAAAATAAAAGTGAAAAATAATAAAAATAATAAAAATAAAAGTGAAAAAAAATTTGAAAAATTGAATAAGAAGGAGTTATTATTGAAAAAATTGATAAAATTGATAACAAAATGGATTATTTTCATGAAAAAAATTTTTTTATTAAAAATTTTTTAAAAATCAAATGAGTTTACGAAGACAATGGACTAATCCTTACTTAGAAATTAATTTTATAAAATAATTAATATTTAAAAAAAAATTAATTTATAAAATAATTAATATTTAAAAAAAATAATTTATATAATAATTAATATTTAAAATAATTAATATATATATATAAATCAATTTATAAAATTAATAAACAAAATTAGAATTTAGGGAAAAATTGATTTATGAAAAAAAATGTAATAGAAAATTGTTATATAAATAAAAATTTTATTGAAAAATCATTGTATAAGAATCATTGTATAAGAATCATTGTATAAGAATCATTGTATAAGAATCATTGTATAAGAATCATTGTATAAGAATCATTGTATAAGAATCATTGTATAAGAATCATTGTATAAGAATCATTGTATGAAAATGATTATAAAAAAAGTTATTGCATGGAAAACAAAATGACCAAACAAAAACAAAATTGGTATATAAAAAAATAAAAACAAAAACAATGTATTATACAAAGAAAAGGAAAGTAGAAAAAAAATTTAAATAAAAAAATTGAAAAATGGAACAAAGTTAACTTTGGAAGCATTTGGAAGTTAGAATGGCCATCACATAGAAGAGGATGCAAGCGATGGAGCCTGTGCTGAAGAAGGAGGAAATCTCCCAGTCACTGAAGCCCTTCAACGCAAAGAAGTGTCCCTGTGTGTGTGTGTGTGTGTGTGTGTGTGTGTGTGTGTGTGTGTGTGTGTGTGTGTGTGTGTGTGTGTGTGTGTGTGTGTGTGTGTGTGTGTGTGTGTGTGTGTATGTGTGTGTGTGTGTGTGTGTGTGTGTGTGTGTGTGTGTGTGTGTGTGTGTGTGTGTGTGTGTGTGTGTGTGTGTGTGTGTGTGTGTGTGTGTGTGTGTGTGTGTGTGTGTGTGTGTGTTTGTGTGAATCTTTGTACGTCTGTGCACGCAGTCTCACAGTTGCATGCATGAATGGGTGGGTATGATCCAACCATTCTTTCATTCTCCATATAATCCACTCATCTCAACTCTTCACACAAGAGTTCAACCAACCATGAATGAATGAGGGCTGTAGAATACTATGGAATAAGACCACGTTCCAAGCCACCACAACCAAATCTCAGGCCTCTCTCGGGTCTCGCAAGCAACCTCTTTTAAAACGTTCCACCATTGGGCCTTGTTGTCTTCGCCATTTGACGACTCTTCATCACCACCATCAGACGAAGCCCTTTCCCCACCATCTTCATCCATCATGCCACCAGCGTCAGACGAAGATTTTCCGCCATCATCGTCATCCTCTGGACACCTTTCACAAACACCAGCAGCTGATCCAAGTTCACCTGTTGACTTTATGAAAGTCTCTGAAGGATCATCGTTTAAGACAGGTGGCTCGATCGATTGGTAGCTCGAAGGGAGGTCCAGAGTTGCAAGGGTTGTTTGTTCACTGGCGACATCCTCATCTTTCTTGACTTGCTCTTTGTAGTTTGTTGCAGCCTTCTTTTGTGTGTGTGTGTGTGTGTGTGTGTGTGTGTGTGTGTGTGTGCGTGTGTGTGTGTGTGTGTGTGTGTGTGTGTGTGTGTGTGTGTGTGTGCGTGTGTGTGTGTGTGTGTGTGTGTGTGTGTGTGTGTGTGTGTGTGTGTGTGTGTGTGTGTGTGTGTGTGTGTTTTTGTGTGTGTGTGTGTGTGTGTGCGTGTGTGTGTGTTTGTGTGGGGAGTGGTGGATGATGCTTCTTTTATTCATTATTTCATCATTTGAAAAGTTTTTTTTCATACTAAAACAAAAAATTACAAAATTTGAATCAATTTCTCGAAAAACTACAAAAAATTTAAAAAGTTTTAATTTTTGCTTGGAAAAAAATCCAAAATCCAATCCTGAGGTTGATTCAAGAAAACTAACGGGATGTTTGTAGAGAGGAGTCAAAAGGAGCAGACCCGACCACACCAAGGCCAACAGAGCAAATGACTTTTCAGCACTTACAAGTTGAAGGAAGTAAGCAATCACAGGCGAAAACACTGCGTCTCCTTGGTAGAAGGAAGGGTTGTGAAAGTGAATAAAACTGAATGAAAAAAAAATAAAATCAATTTTTTTATTTTATTTTTTCGTGTAAATTGAAAAAATACAATCAATAAACTAATTTCGATGAGATTCCATGTTTTTAGCCATGGATCAATGAAATGTGTTAGTGAATCAATAGAGCCAGTGAACACAGGGTGGTTTTGAAGTCAATGACTAAGTCAAAGTCTTGGCATGTTAAGATCAAGTGATAAGACCACCAAGTAACCAACCCATCAGCTGTTTTGCAAAAATAAAGTCACTAATGGTGCGAAATACACTATCAAAAAACCCCAACACCAACAAAAAACACCCCCACCACCACAAAAAACACCACCACCACCACCACAAAAAACACCACCACCACCAAAAAAAACACCACCACAAAAAACACCAACATTACCACAAAAAACACCAACACTACCACAAAAAACACCACCACTAACCAACGGGGTGGGCGAAGTTGATGAGAGCAAAGACGAAGACGTGGAAGGGGTGATGAGGTGGGAAGATGACGTTGGCGATGTAAAAAAAGGTCAAATAACGCAAGCATTGGCCAAACCCTCCCACCAATGAATAGCTTAAGAGCAACCAAGGAGGCTGTGGAAGGTGGTGGTGGTTAGGAAGAAGGTGGTGGTGGTTAGGAAGAAGGTGATATTCGAAAAAAGTAGGAGGAAGATGAAACCGATAAATAATTGAATAAAAATAGTCGGAATAATATAATTAATTAAAATAGTATGGAAAAGAAAGGTTAAAAGACAAAGGAATGGGAGGGTATTAGAATGAGGGGGGCTTTTGATGGATGATTGTGGGAGTGATGGAGGCTTACAAGTTTTGTGAATGGTGGGTTAAGAACATGGAGAATAAGAAACAAGGTTCAGATTGTGAAGAGGGTGGATGAATGGTCCAAACGCACGGAAGGAACGAAGGCGGAGGCAAGCAATCCAGCCACGCAGATGGCAGTTCCCGTGATCACTTTCCACATTTGCTTGTTTTTTTTCAGCGGTTTGAAGATTATCGATGGAAGGAAGGAAAAGAGACACTTGATCAAGATCGGCAAAAGAACCGTAAGAGCTGGAAAGAGGTGATGAAGAGGGAAAGAGTTGTTTAGTTAACTTTTTTTAATTTTTTTAAACTCTTTTTTAGCTCATTCATCTCATCAACTTCTTCCTCTCGCTTATCTTTCGTTTTCGTTTTGTTTTTTTACTTTCAACCTTCATATATTTTGCACAAAATGAAATTTTGCATACACACACGCACACACACACACACACACACACACACACACACACACACACACACACACACACACACACACACACACACACACACACACACACACACACACACACACACACACACACACACACACACACACACACACACACACACACACACACACACACACACACACACACACACACACACACACACACACACACACACACACACACACACACACACACACACACACACACACACACACACACACACACACACACACACACACACACACACACACACACACACACACACACACACACACACACACACACACACACACACACACATCAAGCCAACAAAGGACACAGATAAGCAATCAAACAAGATCACCGACAAGTGGTCAGACAAACAAAACAATGAAAAAAAAACAGAGTTAAAAACACGCAAAAATATTTAAAAAATGAATCTCAAACAAGTACACAGACAAGTACACAGACAAGTACACAGACAAGTACACAGACAAGTAAACAGACAAGTACACAGACAAGTACACAGACAAGTACACAGACAAGTACACAGACAAGTACACAGACAAGTACACAGACAAGTACACAGACAAGTACACAGACAAGTACACAGACAAGTACACAGACAAGTACACAGACAAGTACACAAACAAGTACATAGACAAGTACACAAACAAGTACACAGACAAGTACACAGACAAGGAACCAGACAAGGAACCAGACTAGAACATACATAAGCAACCAGATGAATTGATGAAAAAAGCAAACAACCCACTCAAAAGACGAACTATGACTCACCGAGTGTGCTCATTGGAGTGTGGTATTTGAGTTCCAGCTGTGCGATGATCAGCCCTAAAGGAAGCTGCAATGAACCTTGAACCAGGTTTTCGATGAAGAGAGCTGCCACCACCACCAGACTCCTCCACTCTGCCTTCACCTGCCTCCATCCCTTCCCAGCCTTTCCCCATCCTCTGAAAACATTCCTCTATGCCTCGAACACCGCAGGTGTGTTGCGATACAATGCAATCAAGAATGTGTGTGTGTGTGTGTGTGTGTGTGTGTGTGTGTGTGTGTGTGTGTGTGTGTGTGTGTGTGTGTGTGTGTGTGTGTGTGTGTGTGTGTGTGTGTGTGTGTGTGTGTGTGTGTGTGTGTGTGTGTGTGTGTGTGTGTGTGTGTGTGTGTGTGTGTGTGTGTGTGTGTGTGTGTGTGTGTGTGTGTGTGTGTGTGTGTGTGTGTGTGTGTGTGTGTGTGTGTGTGTGTGTGTGTGTGTGTGTGTGTGTGTGTGTGTGTGTGTGTGTGTATGTGTGTGTGTGTGTGTGTGTATTTGAAGGGGTTAGGACCTAAGACGATTTTTATTTTACTTTTTTCTTATTTACCCGTTGTTATTTATTCCATTATTATCAGGTTATTTTGACTTAATGGTTAGTATATAATCAGAATTAGAATGAGAATTATGCTTATGATTAAAGCTATTAATATTAACTCTATGATATGGTTGTTTTGACGAATAAAATAATTATTCTACTGTGCTTATAGTTGAATTGACTTTCTGATCATAACAAATTCACTTCTTGATAACACCGACTTTGAGAGTAATTCTAGGGCCGTCACACCACCAACGCTTCATTTACCGTTAGATAGGCTTTAAACTAACTGAAATGTATATCATCCCATTGTAACTTTGAACTGAAAAAAAAAAAAAAAATTTTATATATGTTTTTTTTTCTTTTTCTTTATTTGATTTTTTTATTTATATACCAATTGAAATGGCTTTGCGTCCATTCTCTAGCTGTTGTTGTATCGACGGAGTCTTGCTTCAACACCACATTCTGATTGCGAGATACATTTTCTATTCACGTTGAAAATATATATCAAATGTTTGTATCGAAGCTTTGTATTGTGTGTTTGTGTTGTGTGTTTGTATCGAAGCTTTGTATTGTGTGTTTGTGTCGAAGCTTTGTATTGTGTGTTTGTATTGTTTGTTTGTATTTTTTGTTTGTATTGAAGATTTATATTAAGTGGCGACATTGAATGTCCATACTGAACGGTTATTTAGAGTCTTTCATCCCTGTGGCGTTCACGTTATCAACTGGA